>VYZP01022017.1:0-20788 GCA_013400635.1 Hypocryptadius cinnamomeus
TGTCATTTTACAGCTGCGGGAGGTGGAAGAAAAATACCGAAATTCCGAGCGTTGTGTTCAGAACTTGATGGCTACCTCAGATGAGAAGGAAAGAGAAACAACAGCTTCTGCCCTAAAACTGCAGGACCAGCTGTCAGCATATTTGGAGACTGTGAAACAACTTGAAGAACACGTGCAACGGTAAGAGAACAACACAGTGGGACAAAGTGTCTGGTGCTTGCAGAAGCTGGGTGGAAACCACAGACTCGAGCCCTTGATACATCAGATCAAAACATTATGGTACTGAATTATGCTCTTGATTTTCAGTATTTAACTCTGTTGTTTTGGAATTGGTGCTCTGGCAGATTTTTATGGTGTGACCTATACTTCTTTTTAAGCCTTGGATTTGAAAATACCAGTTTGGAAGCCACTGTCCAGCAACAAAGCAACCAAATTGAAGCCCTGCAGAGAGACCTGCAAGCCACTGCCTCTGTAAGTTGCTCATACATTTCCCTACTGATGAATCCTGAGGCTAGTTACTTATTTCTATAGGGAAATATTGTAGTGTGGTTTTCCCAGAGAGCCAAGGGGAGCTCAGTTCCTGCATTCTGCTGAATAGAGGCTCCTCAGAAAGCAGCTGGGGACCTACCTTGCTTTCATAGCAAGTGGCTGTTGAGTGTTCTCTATGCCCTGTCCTAGAGAAATCGTGCCCTTTCATTAGTAGATTTCACCAGCAGTACTAATTTGGGCTTCATCCTGAGTGAAAAGACTTACGGTAGTAGCTCCAGGATTCTGCCTTAACTGCTGATGTTAGTGAGAAGGCACAGCTGCCTCTGTGAGCAAAGCTGGGCCCTTGAACTTGGATACATGCAACTGACAGGTGTGGAGAGTTTTCTTTTTTTGTGGTGGTGGTTGAAGGTGCACTGTCTCTTTCAGGCACAGGCAGCCACTCAGGAGTTCATAAAACAAAGCAGAGCCAGTCATCGTGACTCACTGACCAACCAGCTAAAAGACAGAATTAGAGATCTTGAATGTGAATTGGACAGGATAAAAGATACTAAACAAGAGAGTACTTTTCAAAAACAATGTACACAGGCAGAAGTGGAAAAGTACAAGGAGCTGTATCTGAAGGAAGTGAATATTAGCAAATGGCAAGCAAAGGAACTGGAAAGGCGAGTCCATATTTTTTGGAGTGGTAATAAAAGTAACTCTTGTTTCCTCATGCATCTTCTTTCCAAATCACTCTTCTCCACCTGCTTAGTGTCATGTGTGGAAGCATGAGATGACATAATTCTGGTGAAAGACCCTTCCCCTTCATCAGCCTTCCCTTCATTTCTCTTTAGTGTTCCAACAGCAACATCACAGTAGCAACATTATGGCATGAACAGGATACTTTTCAAGTTGGTGATTTTTTAACTGGCAGCTTTTTTACCACTCTATAATCTCTTTACCCTGTGTACCACACAAAAGATTAATTTCATGTCCATTACTCTTTAAGTATGAATAGGCCCCTCAGAGAACAGAATTGGATTCTGTGAAGGAAAAATAGAAATTATATTTTTTGGCTTCTGTTCAAGCAGTGGCTCTGAGCTTTGAGCTTTCCTTGGGAAGGGGATCCAGCCCAGAGTTGTTACAGAGGTGATGTACCTTCCAGAAGAAGCTGTGTAAGCACATGGCTTTCACAGAAGGCTTTGAAGCTCGCATGCTGAGCACTCCTAAGCGTTGGTGACGCCGCTCCTTGCACCTAGTGCGACGTCTTAGAAACAGGCCCTTCAAACAAGCTCAGGTCAAATGATGTACTGCTTTTGGAGGCTCTTCATCTCAGAAGTCAAATAATAGTTAAGGACCTGAAGAGTAACTTTGGGACAGTATTACTACCAAAGGAAGTAACCAAAGGTAACTGTGTGCTTCCAGATGTTTCAAAGCTAATGACACACTTGGAGAAGCCAATGCTAAGCTCCTCCGGGAGCGCCATAAAAGCAAATCGTTAATCACAAGGAGCATTGTCAGTGGAGGTCTGGCTGCAGCTCCAGTTCTGTATTCAACTACACTCGGATATCCTGGCAACAGTTTAGGACTGGACAGAAGTCTTACTCTAGGGGGAAACTTCCTAAGCCAATGTGAGATGATTTTATCGTCAAGAAAGAGACTTGCAGCTTTTGTGGCCAAGGTAAGCCTTTTGAAATACCATTCTCGACTCCTGCTGAAGAGTAGCCATATGCAAGGTTCTCCCTTTTAGCCTGAAGTTAGAATCCATTTATTGTTCCATGCCATATTGTGTAGTAGGCCAAAGCAACTGCTAATCCTCAGAACAGTGCATAGCTGTATGTGGTAAGGCTGAAGATTTTTGGTCATCAAGGTTGTAAAAATTTTAAACTCTTAAAACCTGGTCTTTCCTCTCTGAGTCATAAATAGGAAGTACTGTTAGTGGTCTATGTACCAGAATTTGGAAGATGGGGCCTTAGGCAGAGAATGTCTCTGCTGCAAGTAGTGCAAGAAGATTTTGGGACACAAGGCCACTTGTTATATTTACAAACTGTCAAGCTTCCCTCCTAACAGCTGTGCCAAAGGCTGCTGTAAATGAATGTGGGTGTCTTGATGTAGAAAAGAATAGTGAACTCTGCTAGCTGCAACCAGTGTGAATTGGTGGATTTATGAAACCAGTTTCCCTACATAATGTGAGAAAGGGAATGTCAGCTCCCTACGCTCTCTCTCAACTTCTGCTCCTTTTCTGGTTTCATTTTCCAAATGCCTCCTTGTATTTTAGTGGTCTTTCTATTGTGAGCTTTTTTCCTTGCCTCATGTACATATGTAGGCCATGTTCTTGTGTCTCACTGAAGACCTTTGAACTTAAGGCTGTTCTTCTTTCTTCAGATCCTTAATCAAAAATCTTCTCTCTCTTCTCTGCAGCCAGATATATGACAAGGTTTGTAGCCTGTACTGTTTAACCTTGGGTGCTATTGCAAATGTTTTGTCTATTGATGCTGCTAGGTTTGATTCCAACTTACTGATGCATTCACATTGGCCTAAAGCTGGAGACACTTTGAAGTTGCTGGTTTCTCTTGAGTAAAAGACTCAGGCAGGGCAGTCAGACTTGCTGCCAAGTAGTTCTATGCTTTATGTCTCTGTGAAGTTATGGCTTGTGTGGTAGTTCAGCTTCTGTAAGATGGCACCACATGTATGGATTTCACCTCTTCTGATGGAACTTGGTTAAACTAGAGGAGAAGGCTCTTTACTGCCCTTGCCTGTTCTGACAGTCAAAAAGTTCTGGGTAGCAACAGCAGTTGTGTGCAGTAGCAGCACTGCTCTGAAGTTGAGTTCCTAGGCCCTGAGTATCATCTCATGGAGTCTTGGAGGATCCAATTTACTCTGTGCTCAAGAAGCTCCGTGGGTAAGTAGTAAGTCAACATCACCTCCTGAAACAGAATTACTGAGATGGTGACTGCTGCAAGTGACCCAGTATGTTACTGCCTATGTTACTGAAGAGCTAAGCAGTGAGAGGTACCTGCTCAGGAGGTTTAGGCTAGTCAGCTGTGATGCCTTCTCCTGAGGGCTTGGGGACCAGGAGAACAGTGAGGACACTGTCAGAGTCCTCAAAAATGTATTTTCATTCAAAGGCCTTTTCCTTCCTTTTCAGAGAAATCCATGTGTTGGCTTTATTTCCACTGATTTCTCTTTTCTCGGGAAGGGATGAAAATCACAAAAATGTTACTAAAATAAATAAGAGGTAAACAAGACCTTTTTCTTGTCTTGATTCATCCGCACATGTAGCAGAGGGTCCTGTGGACTTCTGCTCATTGTGAGGGCTTCATACTTCCAACAGCTCAACTACGGCTTTGCTTAGAATTAGTCCTGCTTTAGGTCATCTTTTGGTCTAGGCCTGACATTTCCTGCTTCCTTCCACTACGCATGTCTCATTTCATGTTCTGGAGGGATCCCTCTTCTGCTAGGGGGCAGTTGGTTTTTTGGTACCACTGAGAAGAGTTTGGCTGCATCTCTGTCACTCCACCCCCCTGGTAGTTAATACACACAGNAGGTTGCATTCAAGTACTAAACCACACTGTACATATTCTCTGCTGTTAGATCTTGATTTCGCTTGCTATGATTCATGGCTTGTCTTTGTAGCTTAGGTGTTGCAGTCAGTCTTGTTTTGAACCAGTAGAAGAACATGATCAGGGATAAAAGACAACATTTCTTTGGGAAGAGATTGTTCAGTAGTGCTTAGGCAAACATGAGTTCAATGCTTGCAACATGAAGCATAAAACACACTCTGTAACTTGAGGCCAGGTGTCCAAAGAGGAAATCCACTTGCTTCATGATAGTTGGTCCTCCAGAGTCACTGCTTTGCAGGGACTGCAGCTGTGTAGTTGTAGTGTTGCAATAAAGCACGGCTTTGAACGTTGAAGGAATGGAAAGACTTCAGGTTGAAGAGCTCTGCAGGGCTACATGAAGAAGCACTGTTAAGGGCCCCTGGAGTCGTGTGGAGTCCCACAAGATGTTTGCAGCTGCCTTTGGCACAGTTGTTAGGATGTGTGTAACTGTAGGCACAGTTTGTGGTGATTGGGAATGGAGCTGCGGCCATGCCTCATCCCTAATGGGATACAACTGTGTAGGACAGGTGAACAGCATTGAAGGCAAAGAAACATGGAATGCTGAGGTGTACTGATCAATCACAAAAGGGTAGAAGAGCACACAGGTGTAATGCATGAAAGATTAAGGGTATAAAAGGTTGTACTGAAATAAAGTGCGGATGCTTAGAACCTTCTTCAGAGTCAGTAGTACCTCTTCTGTCATGTAGCCTCTGGAATGTCTGTCACTAACTTTAGAAATGCTGTTGACTGATAAGCACATGTGCACAA
This sequence comes from Hypocryptadius cinnamomeus, assembly GCA_013400635.1. Taxonomy (NCBI): domain Eukaryota; kingdom Metazoa; phylum Chordata; class Aves; order Passeriformes; family Zosteropidae; genus Hypocryptadius; species Hypocryptadius cinnamomeus. Next base: position 4,839 of record VYZP01022017.1, read on the forward strand.
AATATTTCTTCCTATTTGCCCAGCTTGTCCCTTGTTAGGTGTCTTTTGAAATTTTTAAGTCTTGTTCAGTATTGCGGACTCTCAAGTTATGTAAAGTCTTCTTACAGTGCCTTATTTCTCCCTGTCTACTGTAGAAGTAATGTAAGGAATCTTGTGTCATTTCCCCCCAGCCACTGCTGAACTTGAAACTGGATGTGCTGGATCTTCAAAAACCCCTCATGCGGACCAGGATTCCCTTTGCAGAGCAATAGAGGAGTACCATGATGTTTCAACCAAAAATTACATTATTTGAATGAAATGCTGTGGAAAGACTCTGAACACTTTTTGCTTTTATAGAGCATCTATGATTTCCCTTCTCCCCAGTTCAGATGTGAAAACTTGTTCATTGCAGTCTGAATATAAACTCTTAAGTCTATTAAATGGCTGTCAAGCACAGTGCACTCTTCTGTTGGGTTTTTTCTGCATAGCTGGCTTCTTTTGCACTCACAATAAGAACTATATCCATTTTTCCTGACCAGCAGATTGACTGATCTGGATTCTTGAGCTTGACAAAACTGTCAGAAATGTTTCCTCTTACAGTGGTTTCATTATGTTTCATTATTCATGTCCTGTGTTTTAACAAAAGTTAAACCAAAGTTTCCATTTGTTCTTTCTCGTCCTTTCCCTTAATGTGTTTGGAATGTTTCCAGTGTTATTTTCATGCTTAGAGACATGTTTGAGACCTGGAAGTTGAGAAGAAACACCATTCCCAGGTCTTGCTGGGAAGTGGAAGTCTATGGAAGTCCACCTCACCAGTCCTCATTTCCTCAAATTCATGGAGGCGGGCATTAGAATTTTGAGACATCACTCTCCATATATACACCAAAGTACAGCTGGCAAAAAGTGCATTAAAAATAATGTTCTACCTCTTCTCCAGGTGATCCCTCTGAAAGTTACATTTATTAGCAAATGTGTGGGTCGTAAATCCCAAATGTCCTTGGGAGGCTAACAAATTTAATTAAACAGTACATTGCATGAGTTCTTCACATAATTGAAAATGACACCTCTGCTAAGGAGCAACAGTGCTGTAAACTCTAAGTAAAGGCAAATGATGTAAGAAGCAGCAGTAACCTGTGCTGCCTTGTAAGCCGATGAAATCTGGCTGCTTAGCAGTTTGATCAAGGACTATGCGGTATAAGCAAACCACTTGCATATGTGTTTAGCACTGATTTCTTTTTGTCTGATACTGGTTTGATTTTAAACACCAAATGTGCATAATTATTTCAGAAAGTCTCAGTCTTTCACGAAATTGAAACTAACTTGAAAAAAAGGCTAATAATCAGTATGTGAGGGACACAGAAAAACCATTTACCAACTGAAGCTTTCAGGGGACTTTTCTGGGAATAATCATGCTTCTCTTCCTCAGTGTCTGTTGAAAACCATGTCTAAGCCTATTCTAAACTCAAATTTATCAGTATCTGAAACACAGCTTGCACAAACTGTAAGCACAACAAAACATGTCATCAGACAACAAAGTGAATAATGCCATCATTAACTTTCTGCCTACTCTCTTGTTTGTATAGTTGTTCACTGCTGGAAGGATGAAGGCTCCCATACCTCTCCATCAGGATGTTTCTCACACATTCTCTGTACTCAAGCACAGCTCTGGGCAGGGCTGATATTTGCACTGCAGACTCAGAATAATTGATGTGTTAAGTTCACTGTACAGATGCACCAAACCCAAACATAGGTCTAACTCTACAAAGCATTTCACCTCAAATTATTTCATTGCTATTACTGGAATCACTGATAGACTCTCCATTGAAGAGGAATGTACAGCCTCAATGCAGTTGGATTCTGAACATTCAGCACTTTTCAGAATGAGTAAGATTGGAAATTAAGATTAGTTCTGCCATCATTGCTGCCATGAATAAAACTTTCTACTTAACTGTTTGGCATTGTTCTGCCTAATTTATCTCAGGGGTATCCCAAATATCGTCTACCTGGGTAGGCAGTCCAGGACTATGTTCTCGGGACCTGACATTTTGTGACTATCACAAAGAGCAGAGCAGATGGCCCAAGACTGCACTCTTGGAACCCAACAGCACTGCTCAACAATAGCAAAAACACCTCTACACTATCATCACTGTGTTCAGAACAAATCCAAAACACAGCCCATACCAGTCACTGTGAACAAAATTAACTCTACCACAGCCCAAACCAGCACAATAGCACACTGATGTTTTGGCTGTTGCTGAGCAGTGCCTATCAGAAGTCAGGGAGTTTTCAATGTCTTGTGTCTCAACGAGTGGGGAGATGCACAAAAAGCTGGAAGAAGACATAGCTAGGACAGCTTACCCAAACTAGCCAAAGACATATTCCACGCCATAGAAACTGGGTCAAGTTAGACAGGATGGGCATCAGTCGGTGGTGAGCAACTGTATTGTGGATCACTTGTTTCTTATGGGTTTAATTTTTCCTTTTTTAGAAATTACAATTCTTACCTTTTTGTTTGTATCAATTATTAAACTGTTCTTATCTGGACCCACAAGTCAGGGTTTTTTTGTTACTTTTCCTAATTCTCTTCCCCATCCCACTGGGTTGGGGGGGGGGTTGGTGGTGTGTATGCAGGAGGTAGTGATCACACAGCTGTGTGGTACCTCAGTTTGGGTCTGGGGTTAAGCCACAGCATTTAGGAATTGAAATAAGTTCTCAATGCATTGCAGTCCCACTATCAGCAGACATTTCTCCCTTTCTTATGATTTATAATTTCCAAGTAGTTTACTAAAAAGAAGGAAAACAAAGATCTTATTTTGCATTTTTCTCAACTAAAATGAACCAAACCTAACAAATCCAATTGCAACCTACCTGACTCCACAATAACAGAGTTCATTTCCGTGATAACTGTATATTGGCAGCCCAGGAAGTGTGAGCCAGTGAATTTGTGTGGTTCTGAGTATGCTAGTAAGCCTCTTCTGAATCATAGTATTACAGAAGATTTTGAGTTGGAAGGGACCGACAAGGATGGATCATCACGTACAATTCTTAAGTGAATGGCCCATAAAAGGATTGAACCCATAACCTTGGTGGTGTTAGCAGCATTCTCTGACCAACTGAGCCAATCTCATACAGTAACTCTTACTGTATTGAGAAGAAAATAATTTTTCTTGTTCATCATTTAAAGGAAACCAAAAGAAATCCCTTCTACATTCTGAATGGAAAGCTAGCTGTTAATCCTACCTTGTGCATGGGATATGGTGTATCAGGCTGGACTGGGAGCAAGTAAAACTACCCCCACTGGACTCAGCAACTATCCAGTGACTCTCGAAGGCTCCAGAGGTGGCACACCAGGGGCACCCCCACAGCTGCTGAAGTCACTGTCTGCAGGATGTGTTCTAACTACCCCATCCCCTTCAAAGGCTCAGAGTCGGCATTGCTGACACATGCAATCCTCCCAGGCAGCTGTTCTAAGCTGTACTACTTCTTCTATAAATACAGCAGTTGCAAAGCAGGTGTACTGAACCAGATTCTTAGCAGCATATTGTTATCAGCCCAAGTCTTCACTGACACTTTTCCTTCCTGGTAAACAAAATTTCCCAGGTGGTCTAATAGGGGAATTAGCCATATTGGCAAAGGGGAATTTCAGACTGCCATTTTATACCTCAGCTGTACAAAGATTGTGAGCTAAATTATCCAGCTACAGTGAATCATGTTGAAGGAAAGGTGTACCTATAGCAGACTAATCCAAATACCAGTGCTTATGCAACACTTAAGTCACACTTAAGTCCTATTTGGAAATCTCCCTGTGGTACACAAGTCTTGTAATGAAACAAGAATTCAGGAACAGGAATGAAACATTTCATGCAGACAGGAAAAGAAACAGCTGCTATTAGATGATACTGAGAAAACTACAAACATGCTTAGAGAACACTGAACAGGAAAAGCAACAGAATAGGAAATACCAACATTTAAAAAAACACCCAAACCTAAATCCAAAATGGAACTATAAAAATGAAATATAAAATAGAAATGGATCAAAACTAAAAACATACACTTTGGTATCTTCAACAGCATCCTGAGCCATCATGATTAAAGAAATAGTATGACCAAAGATTGATACAAACAGCTGACAGTTGCTTTAGTGACAGAGACTAGCTATTTCTTTTGCATCTTTCTTGGCTAGTAAGGAATGAACAGTTCCTGTTGTACCCATATGACTCTATGACCCCATCAGCATCCCCTTATCTTCAAAAGCATGAAACCAAATTTTAGCCTATTCAGCTATCAAAGTCACCTACTGAAGCTGACATTGTAATCACAGGGTTTTTTATTGATACCATTCTGAAATATTTGACATAGAATTAGGGTTTCCTGGTCTTAGCTGGGGAGTAACCTGTAAAAACAAAACTCTTTGTGGCTGAGCATGTGTCCAGTTGAAAAGTTGAGATTAAATACTTCCTCCTGAAGAGCATAGAGATGACTTATATTTATCCCATGTTGCCATCTTGTAAATAAAAACTTGCCTTTCTTCTAAGATAGCTGGAAGAAAACAAATATATCCAGTTAAAAAATGCATTTTGCTCTCCATTTTTCCATTAAATGGTCATACAGATTATAGAGACACTCTCAAAATGGTTACTAGTAGTTATTTTCTAATACTCATAGAAATTTAGGTTTTGCAAACTGAATCTTCTTAGCTGCGGTTTCAGCAAAAGAGTATTTTTACATATTTTTTAAATTATTGTTATTATTATTTTGGCTCTTCTTTCTAGGGGTCAGGTCTGAAAAAACAGAACACTACTAATACACTGAGAATCAACTAAAGAAAGTGTCTGTACATCAGTCGCCTCAGTACAAGAGAATACTGCCAGAAGCAAACATTTGAAAAAGCTGTGAAGATTCATTCTGGAAAGGAAAATAAAGATTTTAATATATGTACCATTCTTAGTGATGAAGGAAAAGAAAATATTTCAAAGGGCTGAATCACCGCCCTACAAAGTGTTACTATATTCCTGTCCAGTTGCAATAAATATTTTTAGTGCTTATCATAGTGAAATGCATTCCTCTGTCTGAATTAGGTTTTGTTTGCCATCTGTTTTTCAGAAATTCATATGCAAAAAGTAGTTTCTAAAGATAGGAAGAATTGTTTTGGCAAGGTGTTCCAATAGCCAAATAGCCTAGGGTATACTGTACCATGGCATCACACCCAAATTATATGGTATCTGAACTACCCAGGGTATCACTGTGGCAGTACAATATTAATAATTATTTCAAACTTAGCAAATATTTTGCTTTCTGTACTACGTTTTTATACAGGCCGTCTGCATGCATGTTTGTATTCCTCTGTGTCGGCGCCAACTTAACCCCACTTATCAGAAAATAACTTTCTGAGTGTGTCATGGGTGTTAGGGAAACTTCCCAGTCTGAGCATTCACAAAACTCTGACAGTCACACACCCCAAAGGTGTCTCAGGGCCCAAGGCTCCCGCCGCTGGGAGCGCAGCCCTGCACGGCGGGCGGCTCCGGTGAGGTGAGGGCGCCTCGCTCGACACATCTCCCTTCACCCCGACTCTCACGGCAGCTTTCCTCACCGGTTCGATCCCAGTTTCCCACAGCAGAGTCTCAGATGCCTCGTTCCATAAAGCAGTTTATTCCTGTGTAGTAGCACAGAAACAGCTCGAGCTGGTGCCTCTGAGCAGAGCACCTACATAAAGGACCTCTGGACTTCGCAGCCCAGAGTCGCCCCCTGAGCACGTCTCGCTCTTCCGCCCGAGCCTTCGGCTCTTGTCCCACTCTCCATGTTCAACGACTTCGCGGGCGTCACCGGTCTTCATCTCCTTTGTTACCCAAAGAGGCAATTCCAGGCTCCTGCTGTGTCTCCCAGAGTCTGTTCACCTGACTAGCGTCACCCATCTCGCGCGCTTGGATATCCCGAAGGTTGGCAGTTCACGGTCTCCTGTCTGGGGCTCCCACGCAAAGCTTAACCTGCACCTCAATCAGCGGCTTGCGATCCCGGCTACCCGGACCAGACGTATTCCTCAGCATCTGGTCAGGCACGTAAGTAGATGATGTCTGACGCTCTACTCCATCCCCTTTCCTCTTGCATTAATCCTTGCTGTCTGTTCTTGTCACCCATTCACCCAAGCCCGATAGCGGCACCCACGCAGCCCTAAGCGCCCTGGGACATTAATTCCATCCGAGAACTATTCCGTCCCTATCTCCCCGCCTCCCGCATCCGCGCCTGCGCGGGCCCATCCGCGCCTGCGCAGAGCTCGCCGTGCGCGGGGCGGTGGGACGGGGCTGCCGGGGGCAGCGGGCTCTGTCCCTGTCCCGGGGCTCCCGCCGCCCCCGAGGGTCGCTCCGCAGGAACCGCATCGAGTCGAGCTCGCTGCCGGGAGCTCCCCTCCCCTGTCCCTGCCTGAGGCACGATACAGCCCGCCGGTGCTTCCCGCCGTCGCTCTCCTTAGACGGGACTGTGCCTGCGTTCCTGCTGCGGGATGAAGAGGATCTTCGGCTTCGGGAGGAAGAGGAAGGGGCAGCCGCCGCCCGGTAGCGCCTCCCTTCCCTGCCCCGCCGGTGCCTACGAGCTTCGGCAGAAGGACCTGGGCAAGCTACACCGCGCGGCCGCCAGCGGCGACCTGGCCCAGGTGCGGCAGGGACTGAGGAAATACAGCATCGACGGGCGGGACAAGGCGGAGCGGTAAGGGCGGGAGCCGCGGGGCGGTCTGGGGAGCCCCAGGTGCAGCTGTAGCAGCCCCCGGAGCTCCCCGGCGCAGGAGCGGACCGGCAGCGTTGCAGTGAGGAGTAGGAGTGCGGGCGCCGCAGCCCAGCGCAGCTCTTGGCTGGCTGTGGGAATCCGGCTTGGGCTGCCAGAAACCCCTTGAATTCGGCCAACCGTCGCCTCACCATTTTTGACCCGGCCTCCTCAGTGCCCTCATTCCCGGACTCGTATATCCTTGCCCAGGGGCGCAGGGCTGGAAGCGAGCTCTTAGCCTGGCAGAGGAGACTTGCAAGAGGAGCCTTGTGGCCATTCTCTGTCTAGCCAGGGTTTGAGGTCTGCGTGTAATCGCCCCATCTCTATGCACCCCTGAGGGCTCAGCGTGCAGGTTCAGTAGTTGAGCCCGAAGGATGCGCTGCCTCAGCTGGGAGCAACTTAAAGAAAGGTGGACACTGCACTTAGGAAGGATTTATAACGCAAAATAAACGTGTTGTTTATTGATGCTGCACGCATAGTTGCCTTTTTTGAATGTGATGTGCCAGCCTAAGCCACAGTGTGGTTTTAGGTGGCAATTAGTTTTTACTCTGAGGCTTTGGTACAGCTGATCAGCACCTTGGACTGGACTGTCTGGTCAGTGACTTGCAGGAGAAGGTGTTGTATGGGGGTTTGAGTCAAGCACAGCAAACACTTAGAAGTTCTACCTTAAGGAGAAGCCCTGGACTTCAGCATAGTTCCTACTGATCTGTCATAAGCAAAAGGGAATCACTTTTTCTGAAAAGGCTCAGGGTCAAATCCTTTGTGGTATTCTGAAGAGGAGCTGGTTTTAGCAGAGTAGCTCAGCTTCCTAGGCTGGACTTCTGGCAGCAATAAAGCTCATCTAGTTTTATTGCCTTTAAAACACCTACTAGATTTGTAGGAGGAAACACATGCCAGGACTTCCTCGGTGATTGTGTCTTTGTGTACAAGTAGACTGGTTAAATGACATCACACCTGAGATGTGGTTTGAAGGACTGCTTTTCCTTCTGGCAAGGCTTTAAATTGAAGAAGAAAGTTCAGTTTTCCTGTGCTGGTTATATATTGTGGAAGCACAGTATTGCCTCCTTGGAGAGGACTTAATCCATAGCAGGCTTTTTATGACTATGATAGTTAAACATTACAGGAAAGTCAAAGACTACTTTCCTGTAGTCAGGATCAGTGTGTTCTGCTCTCTGGTTTGCTGCATGTTGTTAGAGGCACTTGGATGCAAATGCGTTCTTGGCTTTGCTTCAGTAGTAAAAAAGCTAAAGAAAAAGGAAAAATTCTCAAAGTGGGGGGAAGCTCTAATATTCTTGCAATTCAACCCAACTCTAACATTTTCAATGCACTTCTGGCCCATGGATGATCAAAGAAAAACTTGATTTGTCATAGTCCTCAGATTCCCTGGCTTTGGTCTGTCTTGCTGTGCCGTGTGTGTAGTCCCACACTGCAGAGGACAATACCCAATGCCTGGGCACAGGAATCTCTGCAGATTCTGTTCTACTGTGAAGGAAATGTCCCCTTAGTAAGCAGAAGCTGTGGAGAGTTTTTGCTAGCAAGTCCCATGCATTTGGTGTGCAGCTCCTGTGCAGCTAATGGAGTGGGTTCTTAAGCTTGAGATTTGCAAAGTGAAACTTGTGGTCATATCTGTTTATCAAAAAAACCTTAAATTATCCCTGTGTGTGCTAATTCAGTTTATTTAATTTTTAGGACAGCTCTGCATCTTGCTTGTGCAAATGGCCATGTGGATGTAGTTACATTTCTAGTAGAAAACAAGTGTAAGCTAAATCTTTTTGACAATGATAACAGATCACCACTGATGAAGGTACGTGGACTATGGTATGTTCTTGCAAGTGAGACTTACTGATTTTGAACTAAATGATGTATTTTTCAGTATTCTTTATGTAGATCTTTGTAAAATCATGCATATTGTGGTTGTTGTGGAATGGGCATATGTTAGCCAATCTTTGAAGGTGCTCTTAATTCCCAGTATTGGAAAAATGGAGGAATTGCAACAAAGTAAAACTGTAAATGATGGAAGTTTTTTGTGTTTTGTTTCCAGGCAGTACAGTGCCAGCAAGAAAAATGTGTGGCTATTTTGCTGGAACATGGTGCTGACCCAAATCTGGCAGATGCTGATGGCAACACTGCCCTTCACCTGGCTGTCCTGTCTGGTAGTACTACTGTAGCAGGGCTGTTACTTCAGCATAATGCTCATATTGATGCCCAAAATAAGGTAATTTTTTATATTTGTTAATAAAGTGCTTTCCAAAAGTTACATTTATATTTTTCTTAAAGTTTTGTTTGTTTTAACTTTGATTTTAAACTTTTTCTGCCCTTTCAGGAGGGATGTACCCCTCTTATTCTTGCTGTCTCCGAACATCATGAAGAAATAATGGAGTTTCTCCTTAAAAAAGGAGCTGACGTGCATGCTCGAGATCAATGTGAAAGGTCAGGGGCTATCAAAACTTTACATGGGTCTCTTTAATATTCTTCAGCTTGGCTTGAGAGAGGCATGGGAATGAGGTTTGAAAAAACACAAAACGGGGAGCCACACAAAAGCAGTTACTTCTATGTGACTTGTGAAAGATGGTCATAGCTCAGTGGCTTGCTGTCAATGCTTTCCACATTGAGGATTGCAAAATGTTACTGTCTGTGATGGCCTTTCTGTCAGGAAGCCTGCTACTAGCTCAGTGGCATTCCCTCAAATTGAAAAGCCATCTCCTGCATAGTAGTAGAGTTTCTAAGCGTTGTCTGTGTGGAAGCTTTGTTTTAATATTAAACATTTAATTGTTTTGAGACCCTCTCCCATTTTATTGTTTACCTTAATGAAAAATGCTTTTTCTTTTGTTCATTTTAAAGTAATGGAGGGTATGCTTTTTTGAGGATGAACAGAAACAAAAATGTTTATGGCAGCTGTAAAGCAATCTATTTCATATCATATTTCTTGGATCCTTCAGAACGCCACTTATGACTGCTGCTTCTGGTGGAGAGCTTAATGTGATAAAGGTTCTTCTTCGGTATGGTGCTGATGTTTCCCATAAAGACACTAATGGATGGACAGCTGAGGATTATGCTGTTATTCATGGATATTCTAGGTAAATTTAAAACTGTATCACTAGATTAAGTTGTCAGTTATCAGTGTGGTTTTTGATAATATTTGATAACAGCACCAAGGTTTAATAGTGTGCTGAGACTTGTGTTGAGGGTGTGCTCAGTGATGTCTTCATAGAATCATTTAAATTGGAAAAGGCCTCTCTAAAGAATCAACCTAACACTGGCAAGCCCACCGCTAAACTACATCTCTTAACTGCCAATCTACAACATCTTTCAAATACCTCCAGGGCTGGTGACTCAACAGCTTCACTGGTCAGTCTGTTGTAATGCCTGACAATCCTTTCGCTGAAGTAATTTTTCCTAATATCCAGTTTACCCTTCCCCAGCACAGCTTGTGGTCATTTCCTCCTGTCTTCTGATATGTGTCATTCCAGTGTCTAGTGTTAACTTGGAAGTTCAGGAACATTTTTACCCAGAGATCTCTGTTAGATTTCAGGTTTTATGGCTAAGCTCCCATTTGCTCACTATAAACTCTAAAATATGTCTATATCCTACAATTATCCAGAGGTGAAACTTGACAGGTACCAAGCAGGAGTTAATACCTTTGTAGGTTTGAATATGACTGTAGAGTGAACGTGACTGTAGTGAATATTGAAGTGTGTAATAGTCATGCAGTAAGTGCATATGAGTATATAAATCTATATGGCTATGGATAGAATGAAGATGGGATAAGAAGTGGCTGTTAACTCTTCTATTAAGTGGTATATGCAGGTATGGGATTATTTTTTACCTAATGCATTTCTTCTCTTTCTCTGTACAGTCTTAGCAAACAACTGGCAGAATATGCAGACTGGGACAACACAGGAGAAGCTTCTACAGGTGGTCGTGCACGAGGCATCGCAGCACTTGGCACTCCACACAGGGCAGCAGCTGCTGGCTTTACACTGGGTGCACCTGCTGTGGACAGAGGAGGTAAGACCCTTCACCATGGAGCAGCTCACAAGGAGAATCTGTGTGGCTTTTCCTTAGTGGGTTTGTGTTGTTAGCGCTTACTGTGTTCACCATTGGCTTTAGTGGAGGCATCAGATGGAGTAGCACAAGCTTTGTGAATGTGCTTATTTGATGATAGTTGGAAGTGCTGCTTGTCAGGCTGTGAAAGCATTTGATTTGCATTCTGTGTTCACTTCTTAGGGTTGTTACTTTCTGTCTCAGACTGTCCAACTCTATGGGTTTTCCTTGCGAGAGAGAGGAGGATAGGGAAGGAACTAGGCAAAAGTGTTTACTTTTCAAGTGTGTACTTCTACCTAGAGATGGCAACTCAGATTTTGAAAATCCAATTACAAAAGCAGTGGGTCCCACCTGGGTGGTTGTTCCTCTTTCTGTACTTGGGAAGCAACAGAGAAATGACCAGAAAGGTATGTGTCTTGTTAGTTTTCATGGAGTTTGTGTCTTCATTTTAATGTTAATAGTTCCATCTGCACTAAGGTCATTTTTGCATGTCCTTTTTCTCGAAATCAGTTGTAACTGTTTCCATGTAGGTGCTGTAGAGACATACTTAGCAAATATTATATTGGAAAAGTAACTTTGTTGGCGATAACATTGCAGTGTCTGTGACTCCTGTATTGGCTAGAGCATAGTTTGATATACAATACAAATAATGCTTTTCTTCCACTTTCAGTAATTTTTATGAATTTTTTTTAGAAGATAATTATTACTTTGTGATCCAGAAAAACAGTTAAATTGCCTTGTGATCAAAAAATTAACTCCTTCACTGAGTTTTAAAAATTCAGTCTATGGTTATGGGCTCAGTCCTAGAGGAATCTTAGAAAATGAATACCTTAGCATAAATGAAATAGTGTGTCTTGTACTTTACATTTCAAGCCCTACGAGTGGGAGATTTTATTCTCTCTGAATTTTTAAGGGTGTTACTTTGGAACTATGTGGCAAATGGGCAGAAGACACTGCTCAAACACAATTCATTATTCCTTTAAATACAGTTCCTTACTCCATTTTTAAATATGTCTAGAAAAATGAGCAAAATATGGGATATTTTTCCTCACTGACCTTTCCTAGATACAGGAGTTTAATTTAGAGTCAGGCTTTGTTGCTTTGACTTACGAACACTTGATTTGACCTAGTCAGAGGTTTGGAAAGTTTCTTGATAGATTGCAGGAATGTAATCTTTTGCCCAAACAGTGCACACTGTTACTGTCTCTTAGATATTAGTAACGTAAAGAGGATATTTGCCTGCATTAATTCTGCAGTAATTTCTCTAACTTGCACAGAAAAAGTACAGGTCCTGTAGCATAAGAGTCCTTCTAATATGCTGCAGTAACAGACTTTGAAGCCTCTGTTAGCGAAGTTGGAATGATCTCAGGAGAACAGAGAAATCTATTTTGGAATTATTTTTGTTTCTGTTGCTCTTCTATACAATTTTTCTGGGATCTTCAGTGTTGTCTTTGTTCCTTTTGCTAATTTTGCACTTGTTGAATATTTTTCAAAATACTCTCCTCTAATGAGCAATTCAGCCTACTTCGAAAGTTGGCTTTTGCTTATAGGATTACTTGCTGTGTGATGTGTTGTTCCTTTTGTGTTCCTGGGTCCCTATGGAAACTGTTGGGTTTCCATCATAGAGCTCTTTGAAAAGAATTCAGTGATTTCTGTCTCCCAAGTTCAGTAAAAGCCGTCCTGTATTATCCCTTCAGAAAGCTGAGAAATGTGGAAGAGATGAGAAACCATCACGCAGTCCTTTCTTAACTCTTTAAATGTTTCTTGTTTTGATACAAGTAATTTTGCCACATTGGTTCCCTGTGGTAAAATCAATAGAAGCAGGACTCCCTTCTGTTCTGAGACGAACGTTGCATCATGAAGAAATTTGGTGTCAGCTGCAATAACAGAATGAATTCTTGCATTTTACTAAGTGGGATGGGTAGAGCAGATGCATAGTGATTTATATTCTGAACTTTTGTTCCACATCACACAGACATGTACACACACAAACACATATGCGGGATACGCCAGTCAATGCACCCATTTCAGCCTGCTCTGTAGCCCTGGGGGAACATGCTGCCCTCTTGTCATGTCTGTGTTCAGCATGGTCAAATGAATATAAGCAGGACTCTTCAAACTGAGGTAGAAGTGGCCTGTGTTTGTATCAGGCACCAACTGACACAACTTTTAAGATGAGCTGGTTTAAGGCAACCAGTTACTGGGTTCCTTTTTTAGCAAGGGATAACAAACATGCTAAAACTGTAACTTAAGACAAGTGTGTGTAAATAATATAATGTCTCAAAGTTGCATGCTGGTCTGAGTTCAGGGAGCCAATATTTCCTTGAAACTTCTGGATAGTCTCCAAAGTTTGGTTCTTGACGCATACGGATTTTTGAGACGCTTAAAATAAGGACTTTTGTGTGCTGTATTTGTAAGGCACTTTACAACCATGAAGGAATTTAATTAGCATCTCTACTAGACAAGAAGTAGTCAAGTTGAGGGAAATACAAAATTGTCAGGAGAGTATATTTCTGATAATATGTTTCAGTGTTTCGAAATACTGAAATATGGACGTTCTACATGGAGCAAGTACATTAAGTTACTGTTTGACCCTGTGCCTTAGGAGCAGAGTTCTTTAGACTCTGGTTGGGTTGTTTCCAGCACTTCTAACTGTAGAATAGGCTGGTAGTCACAGTATGTTCTCCCATTGCTGTAGCTGTTTTGATGTACTGCTTATGTCTTCCAAGTTTCTGGAAATTCCAGTTTATTCTGATGTCATTGTTCATCTGTCCTTTCCATGCCTTTTCCTAAATGGATGTAGGAATGCAACAATCTCCTAACCAGACATCAAGAACAGGAAAATCAAGGAAAGGTATTTTATACAGTAGCATTTAAAATATGAAACATGTTGTACACTATACAGATATCAACACATCTATGATGTTTATTATCCTGGAGGCTCCTATTTTGATGGTGCTGGTTTTATGAACTACATTTGAGAGCAGGCTTTGCGTGATTTTTGTTTGTTTGCATGTTTTGCCTTGGTTCTTTATTATTGAATTTAGTGTTTGCTTTGTGTCATTGGTGATAGTAAATAATTTTTTTAATAAGCCCTTCTTTTACTCTGTGATGGAAATGGGCTTGAATTAAAGTGGAAACAAGCAATCCCCAGAGACTGCTTTTCTAGATCCCATTTTTACTGTAATCGGAGTTTTGTCTGAGAGGTAGCTCATGAATTTTCTCTTTTGCCTTCTAAAGGACAATATGACTTGTTCTTGATCACTGCTTCAAGTCACTATTTACAGAATGACAGAATATTTGGAATTAGAAGGGACCCACAGAGGTCATCAAGTCCAGCTCTTAAGTGACTGGCCTATACAGGGATTGAACTCACAAACTTGGTGTTATTAGCACCATGCTCTACCCAACTGAGCTAATGTATTCATTGGAAGCAAAATTTCAGAAAACTTACTCAGCTCTTTTGATTACTTATAACTGTGCTAATTGAAAATATAACTGAGGTCACCCATTAGGTGTGATAACTGACTGCTCCACGCTGGAGCAGTGGTGGAGATGTTTTTACTCAGCTTGGGAAATCAGCAGGTGGGTTAGACTGCTGGTTCTGATTGAGTTAACAGGAACTGCGGTATGTACAAGTAATTAATATTACTTAAATATTGTGTGTTTGCAAAAAAAACCCAGTAAAAATTAGAGACTGTGTTGGTATTTTTAACTGTTAGTTTGTCCTTGTTTCAGCTTCTAGGCTTTCTCTACTTGACATGCACACTGTATTTCGTTGTCCAAAAGCCCAGTGCAGGTCAGGAGATGTACTCATCAACATTTCTACATGTACCGTCTTTAGAACAGACAAAATTTCCATGCTCTTTTGTGTTTAATGCTAGTGGAGGAGATGTCTTCAGGCATATGATATGCCTTTGTTTTCTTTTCCCTTTAATGATTCTGCCAAATACCTTGGATTGGTTGTTATGATAGTTGACAAGAATTAGTTATCAAGAACTCGAGGAATGCTGAAATAGGTACTATTGGAAGTTGTGTTTATTTTCCCCTTCTGTTTTGGGAATTGCATAGCCCTTTTATATGATCTCAGCTGTTGATAGTTGAGAGGTTCTAGCGCTCTTGAAGCTGGATTCCTAGAGGTCAGGTTTCCTTAGTGGATCAGTGATGTGCTAGAGTGCACTCTCAACAAGTTTGCAAGTAGCCCTAAGTTGGGAGGATCAGTGGGTGCACTTCAGGGCAGTGCTGTCATTCAGAGGCATTTACTCTGACAGACTGTGTAAATGAACTCTCAGACCTGTCTAGCAAAATTCAGCCAGGGCAAATGCAAAATCTGCACATGGAAAAGAACAACCCCTTGCTACAAAGCATGCTGGCACTGCCTGGCAGGAGAGAAGCCTTGCTGAGAAAGCCTGATGGGTCTTGGCAGAGTGAGCTGAAAATTGCCAGCAACAGGGTGCCCTGGCAACAGTGTCCTGAATTGTATTAAGAGCAGCATAGCCAAGAGATTGAGGAAAGTGATTATCCACCTCTACTTGGCGCTCTCTGGATTATGTCCAGTGCTGTGGGTGTAATTTGAGCCTCCAGTGCAAGAGAGATTTGTCTTTCAAAAGTGAGCAAGCTCAGTGGAAAGCCATCAGATTCATCAGGGACAGGAGTATTTGCCCTTTGAGGACAGGTTGAGGAAACGGGGATTTTTCAGCCTAGAGAAGTGAATTTGCAGGGGACCTAGCAGCAGCTTCTAGTGTATGTGAGAAGACAAAGCCAGGTGCTTCCCAGTGGTACATTGACAGGAGGCAGAGATAGAAGAGGCATAAATGGCAACAAAATAGTTTCAAATTGGATGCGGGAACAGTAAAACAGAGAGGTTGTACAGTCTCCCTCCTTGGAAGTGTTTAAGACCAGACTGGATAAAGCCCTGAACAACCTTATCTGACCTCATAACTGAGCCCACTTTGAGAAGGCTGGCTAAGAGACTTCCTGAGGTTCCTTCTGACCTGATTTATCCCATTATCCTACGTGCAAGTCATGTTTGTAATGCTGATGAAAGCTTGGAGTGTGCTATAGAATGCCCTGGGTTTGCCACTTTTGTCTGCTGAATTCCCTTTTTGATGCAGTGTACAGAAGTCTTGGTGATTCTTCTACTTGAGCTTTAGAGCTTGATTATGCTTTTTGAT
>VYZP01022018.1:0-53665 GCA_013400635.1 Hypocryptadius cinnamomeus
GCCACTGACTAAGCCACAGGCACTATTAGTTCAAATTCAGAGATGCATGTTCCCCTCAATCCTACTTCTTGTGGAGGACTCAGGGAATACAAAAAAGCTATTGAGCACTGAGAAAATGGTCTAATTCTTCCTCACATTTAAGGGTACACCACAGAAAAATGGAGGCTGGCAGTGAAGACTGACTAGGTCAGGCAGAATGTATTCAGCTAATAAATTTAAATGTGTTTTACCTGTGACGTAAGTGACCACATTAAAAATTCTCCCCACCACTCCATCCATCAAACAACAACCAAACAGCTCCAAATAAGAAAGAAAATTCCCTGTTCTATGCAAAGAAGCATATGTCAATGTCCATGCTCAATCCTTTTAAAAAACAAAAAGCCTTAGGGCCATAAATTTTTATCATACAAGGGTAAGTTTACCAGAGGAGAAGCTCAAGTTAATGGAAGTGTGCCTACAGCAGCCAAGCAGTTGACCTCCATTAACTCTGCTACATCAAAACATGCCTTCAGAAAAAACAATTGCCATGTAAATACAATGACTCCTTGCTATCCACATACAGATGGGGTTTGTTCATGGCAATCATTTCAAAATAATAGACTCCCTGGTAAACATTAATATGGTGTATCTTATGCAGTGATCAAGTACTTTTGACAGAAGGGAGCTCATCCCTGTGATTCAGGTTCCACAGCACCATAAATCTTCTTCTGCTGTTCTGACCAAAATAATTCACTTTCTTCTGAGCAAAAGCCAAATTAAAGCCTTGCACTGAAAGTGACTAAGTACACTTAAAATAGGACTGAAGAACAAAGAATCACTCTTCTTTCCTCCTTTCATTTTGCCTAAGTATCCTACACTCTAAAGGTAATAAAAAATAGAGAAAGCCCTAGATTTAGCAGTTTGTCTCAAAATAATTACAACTGATCTTGAATACAACATATTTAGTCAAATATATATTTTTTATTAATTATGATTTAACAAGCTATCACATTTTATTTTTTTTGGAGGCATGTTTTTTTCCAGACATTCCAAAAATATGGATGTAAGTGCATACAGTTACACAAGCTTAGCACCAGGATAAAATGTTTCTACTTATACTTTGTAAAAAGGGAAGAGAAGAACACAACTAAAATACACCAAACGTAGTTCACTGTTTTGATTATTTAGCAAGCAGATACTTTTACATACAATTGCATTTCAAAACTCCATACTCCATATTATTATTTATTTTATCTCAACCATGACATCCAGAAACTCCCTTTCATACAAAAATATAAAAATTAGGAGTTTAATTTATTACTTTCCTCTGAAACAAAGTTTGTTTAATAGAAACAAAGATATTTGGAAGGAGTAAAATAAATACATACAGTACATGTCAATTAACTGTCTGAAGTAACTTCTAATAGCTCACAAGTATAAGGATAGAATTTTTTTCCTAGGCTTACAAATGAGTATACAAAGAGATCTGGTGATTTGCTGTGTGTCATAAAACCAAACTGAGGAACAGACAGAAATAGAACACAGTTTCCTTATTCTCACCCCAGGCCCTGTACATTATGGCATAATTACTATGGCTAAAACGATACTGCAACCAATTTGTGGCTGGCAGCAGCCAGACAGTAATTAAAGGACATAAATGAACAATGCAAATCCCACAGTGGAAGTCCCTAAAATACCTTTTTTAATCCCTAAAGAAATTTATTTGGGTTTTATCAAAATTGAAAAGGGCAACTAGAGGTTTTGTCTCCATTAAATATTGAAATAAGAAGCCTGTGATAAAGACTTTAAGGTTTAAATATTAATCATAAAAAATCTGATTTTATACTTGGTCTACAGTTGCCAGGTGTCCCAAAGCAACTCTAAGAATCTCCCCCAAATCAATTCTATACAAACATTTCATTTGTAGAGGGGAAATAATTCAATCCCCTGAAAAATTTGCACACTAAATATTGTACCAATATTTAGGCACAGGCACACCCACCCTCACCATTCCTGGACCTTTGTTTCAGCTACAATAACATCTGACAGGGTACTGTCCAAAATCCTTCCCTCAGACCTGTTCTTTAGGAGCTCAGGGAGTGGGTATATAATGAAGTCATGCTCTTAGCCCATCACCCAGCACAGATGTGAGCACTCAGGGAGGAGCAAGCTGTCCAGGGACTCCTGAAAGCCAGCTCACGTCAGCTAAAGCAGAACTGAAGCAAGCAGCTGGCCCATCACATCCTCTGCACCCTGCCTGCTGGGCTGCAGCATCTACTGAAGACATGATGTCAAAGATAAAAAGAGATGCTTCCCTCACTTCAACATGAAAGTAATCTTTAAATCACTGTTTATAAATATGAAAAATTTTTGATCCCTTCTGAATCTGATGCTACAAAGGACAGCTTCTTTACTAAGTCTGAAGTATTTGCTGAGTGCGCCAATAGATAAAAATGCATTGAAGTTCATCAGTGACTGAGGCAAAAATCTGGTCTTTGTTTCCTTCTGTGCAATCAGGAATATTAGATGTTCAGTGATGCATGCATCACCTTCCACAGACACACTCAAAGCCTGGGGACAAGACAGTGTGGGGAGAGGTATCCCCACCTGATATCCCCATGTGCCTGATGGCCACCTCTAAGGTCCAAGATCAGACAAGCAGGACTTCAGGGAGATTCTGTATCTCTGCTGTGGAAGACATAACCCTGTGCCACAGACCACGAGCTACATTTGGCAAACTCCCCTATGATTGTAAAGGGCATTCATTTCTATGTAGTAAAGCAAATATTCCAGGTTTCCTTATCTTTCAGTCATACCTTACATACTTTCATTTATTTATAAATTCAGTAGCTCACTACTGTGGCAAAGTGAAGATACCTTACCTAAAATACTTTAAACTAAAAGTACTTATTTTACAAAGTTTTCCTTAGTTTTACTCCTACAAATTCAGTGAAGAGACACAAATGCCCTCAAATAAAGCCCATAACATGAAATGACCCAAGAAAATTCAGTGAAAGCACTACTGAATAAAAAAGACAAAACTGAGCTAAATGACAGCAAAAGAGGAGATTGTAAGAGACTTAATTGCTTCAAACACTGTCAAGGGTCACAGAAGAAACAGAAGGGCAACCTCACCTACAACAACTTCTTTTTGTCATTCATTTCCATAACTTCAGAAAAAGCAAGTAGCCAGTCACCAGAGCAGAAACCCTTTTTCTATATGAAAAGTACAACAGAAATGCATATAATGCACAATATTATTGCACAAACTCTCTCATTGTAAAGACTTACACAAAAAGTACATAAGCAAGAGGTTTAAGGTTAGTTTCATACAGTATATTTACCATTACTTTTGCTGCAGTTAAATCAGTTCAAGTGTGTACATAAAACACATCCATTTCTGAAACCCTACAGTAAGAAGTTAGTTTCCATGGCAACATAGCAACTGTGGGATGCTTTGGGGGGAAGTTATTTGTTTTTAACAGATGGGAAAAAATATAATGCTGTTCTCAAGCTTCAATTTCATTTCAGATTTGCTAATATTAAGCCTTTAGGCAGAAATCTGCGGTAGGACTTTTTAAAATTTTATATTTTAATCGAACAGTGTAAGGCTTGTTAAAATCAGCTTAATCATGTATGATGAGACTAAGCAAGAATAGCTATGGCAGATCACTCCTTAGGTACTTCTCATGATTTTTTGAAAAAAATAATTTTAAATAGTTGAAGATGTTCCAGAGCTTGAAATTTATCATTAAGGCATTCCACATTTAATAAAATATATCCATTCCCATTTAGCATAGCATTAGTCATTTATCTTAGCTGGTAGAGTTAATAGCTTCAAGTGCAGAAGCCTAGGAAGTGACTTATGGTCTACACAGTGCAGATTCTGAAACAAACCTAGTAAGAGCAATGCTTCAAGAGTTACAAGTTAAACAAACACACATGTGTACTGGTACAAACCTACACAACATCCTGCTACAATACAGAGACTGGCCTGGCAGTCAAGAGGAGAGCAGTGGGTAGTGTCTGCCTGCGCTTCAGTAAGGCCTTTGACACTATCTCTTGTAAGACTGTCCCAGAGAAGCTGATAAAGTGCAGGATGAGCCAATGGCAAGGTGGATGAAAGCTGTCTGGATGGCCAGGCCCAGGGCTTGTGGTCAGAGGTGTGTGACCAGTGGCACAAAGTCAGGCTGCTAACTAGTGGTGCACCCCAGGGGTCAACACTACATAGGATCCTGTTCAACACAGACCGAGTATACTCCCAGCAAGCTGGCTGATGACACAAAACTGGAGGCAGTGCATCGGGGGGAGCCTCAACAGGCTGCAGAAATGGGCTGATGGGAACATCCTGAAACTCAGGCATGGGAACTGCAAAGCCCTGCACCTGGGAGAGAGCAAACCCAAGGACCAGGATATACAGGGAGTGGTGGCAACTATGTGGAAATCAGCTTGGCAGAGAAGTATCTGGGAGTCTCAGTGGACACCAAGTGGAACATGCACCAGCAGTGTGCCCTTGTGGGCACAATGGTACCTTGAGCTGCAAAGTATTCCAGCAAGAGTGGTGGTCCTTCCCCTCTATTCAGCACTGGGGGTGGCCACACATGAAATAGATGTAACTTTACCTATTTCTGAGCTCCACAGGGCAACAGGCATGAACACATTGAAAAGCATCCAACAAAAGGTCACAAAGGTGATGAAGGGACTGCAATAATGAGTTGAAGAAAACTTACTGCAAAAATGCTGGTAAGCAAGGTGTAGTAACTGCATGTTTTAACAGCTTTGCATAATTACATGCTTGTCAATATTCATTAAGCATAAAATTTTTTATGACATGTAATAAAGGAAAGAAAAGAGAAAGTCTGCTGAAGTCCAACCTATGCCGGCGCTTCTTTGCAGAAAGTGGCAGGGGGGAAAAATAAGATAATAGAAGCAGAATCCAGCGTCCTTGGGTTGGAAGGGACTTTAAAGATCAGTTCCAACCAGTTCCAACAGTTCCAACCCCAAGAGCATAGATAGGCATGCCACCCACTAGATCAGGCTGCTCAAAGTCCCCTCCAACCGGGCCTTGAACACTTTCAGGGATGGGGAATCCACAACTTCACTGGCTGTTATGGTTTGGCCAATGTCCAACCTGTTCCAGTACCTCACTACCTTCTGAGTAAAACTTTTATTTTAAACAACTAATCTAAATCTCTTACCGCTTTAGGCCATTCCCCCTTTCCCTATGACTATCTGCTTGTGTAAAAAGTCACTCTCCCTCTTTTTTATAAGCCCCCTTTAGGTAGCGGAAGTGACCCCAAAGCCTCATCTTCTCCAGGCTGAACAGCCCCAGCTCTCTCTGCCTGTCTTTGTAGGAGAGGTGCTCCAGCCCTTCATCCATATTCATGGCCCTCCTCTGGACCTACTCTAACAGGTCTGTCTGTCAGACCCCAGAGCTGGCTGCAGCACTTCAGGTGGGGTCTCAGCAGAGCAGTGAAGAACATCTGAATCCCCTCCCCTGACCTGCTGCCCACAATGCTTTTGATGCAGCCCAGGATGCATTTGGCCTTCTGGGCTCTGAGCACACACTGATGGCTCATCTCAGATTTTTAGCCATGAGAATCCCAAGCGCTTCTCTTTTGGGCTGCTCTGAATGTCTTCTCTCAATCTGTACAGGGCAGTAATTTTTCTTCAATTACATCCAATATATTTGCTGAGGTAAATGGATACTTTAAACATTTAAGTTCTACTATGATTCTGGAAAAAAAGAAAGCAAACATCACTTTGCTTCTAGAGTAGATCAAAAATTTAAGACCACTTCCACCCTTCATACGAAGAATTTTAGATTATTACATTAAGCACTGTCTACTCTAAAAGAACAATTTTTCCCCGCAAAGAATTTGTAGAAAAAGAGACTGGCATTTATTCCTCTGTAAGATAAAGGCACTCTCATATCTTACAGAAATATTGGCACAGATTAATAAATCTAGACAGGATAGATCTTTAACAAGGCTCATCTCTATCACAATTCCTCTTTTTACAATACAAAGGCCCTACTTCATTTTGTCCATCATTTGAATCATCATGAGCACAAAAAAGTCCAGTACAAGAAAAAATGACTGTACTATATGTACATTGACACAGCAAGAAATGCTAGACACATTGGAAAAAATTCACTACAACCGGTTTTGAAAACTATCACATAGCTGTTTATTCTCTGTATGGAGAGAAATGGAGACAGCTAAATGATAAAAAAAGATCTCCAAGCTCTTCTTCCAGGAGTTTTAGAAGCAGTCATTAAAATTAACTGAGGAGCCTGAGTCTTCATAGCTTGCAGTAATTATTTCTTTTCAGTAGCTTGCTTTTATGAGTTACAGTGTTTTTGATTAACATTACATTCATTAATATAAAAAAAAAAATCTATTTAGGCAGGAATGAAATTGTCTGCTAATTACGAGAAGCTGCCAATTAAATTATAACACTTCATCAAATCTACTTGTTAAAATAATATATCTACTTGAAGTTACACCAATAATTTTTTTCCCGAGGATCCGGTTTTTACTATACATTTATATCTATGAATTATTAAAAATAATCAATTCCTTATGAAAATAAAAGTACTTGGGATTGTGTCTATGGAAAAAAGACAAGTTCTTCCCTCTTTTTCTCTGGTTTAGGTAAGGTCAAGTATCTTCACTTGTATTACTTCAGGCTGGCATTAAAGAATGATACTCCACCACTTCCACACCCAAATGCATTGAGACTAGCTGAAAACTGTCACAGTCTTTGGCGTTATGTGAAACATGGAAAGATGACCACTTCTCACAAGGGTGAGACAGCCCCTTGGAAATCTTTTTTGCCTTCATGTGGCAGACAGCCTTGAGGCTTGACAAAGGCACTAACCTACTAAACTCCCCACTAGCCCAGCATAGCAGTCTTCCAAAATTTTACACTGCATGGCACGCAAAAACCTCAGCCCACATGTGTATTGTCTAGCCAAATATGCAGAGAATGTTAATCTAGAATCAATTATTTGGAGTTCATAAAAGTGCTTTGACATATTCAAAGCGTTCTCAAGTTCAAGTCTAGAGTTCTCACATCACACCTTGGGAGGTTTACATTTCTGAACTTATTCTCAGCAGTTACCTGGTGCAGCCTCAGGTTATGCACTGCTCGACAGAGCTCACATAGCTCTCCAAGTACACTTTACACCAATCCACTAATGTTTTGTGATTGCAGGTAAAAGGAATTCATACTGAAGACAAGTGTGGTCATTTGAAGGCATAAAAACTGGGTATGAATGGGGGTGGAGACCACAAAAAAGGCTATTACTTCTATCACAATGGAGCCTGAAGTCCTTGGGACTTCAGCTTGCTAGGTACTAAATATATTTCATGGTAGCTTTTAAGCCACCACTACTGATGTCCTCTAGGAACTCTAAAAACTATGACATGAAAACAATGTGCTATACTTAATTTGAAGCCTTCTCCATTTTTGCATCAAAGGATATTGCGAACACTTTTCTTAGTGCATGCAGCTTTGAGGAAAAACTGTCTTTGCAGCTCCTTTCCAACACCTTCCAAGCTGGTAGCGAGAGGGCCTGAGGGAAGAGAGGTACATGTATGTCTCAGCACTCGCCAGGCAACCAGAAACTTAAGAGAAGCAACAGGAGTCTGTCTCCATCAGACCTGGGCTCCTGTACATGCACCATGTGGATGAAAAATAACCAAACAGGTTAGAACAATGAGTCCTGGACAGCATCTGCCCATTAGTCTGTTCTCACTTCCTCTCCTGAAGCTCCAGCCCGAGATGGTTCTGCTTTTGTAATTTCAAGCTTTGACTTCCTCAAATCAGTCTCACTGTCTTCTTGTGACCAGCTCTCTCTACAGCAACCTGCTGCAAGGCATGTAGGAAGAGCTTGAAGAGGGGAGTTGGAAACAAGGACGTAAGCTGGGAATCAACTGAAGATGTTAGAAAAGAGCTGAGCACACCTGCTTAGCTCAGGCTGCAAAAGGCAATAGCAATCCAGGACATCAGCAGAACACAACATGCCTGCACAGAGCACAAACCAGAGCACCCACATGCTCAGCCTGGCAGTGCCAGCTGCACATAATCTCATCCCCACTATCCCCTACTTTAAAATATCTAATAATGAGGCTTCTGGTAAACCACAGACAACAGGTGACATTCCTAATTCAATTACCTTCCCACATCCATGGGCTAAAGCAGAGTTCAAAAACAGCCAAAGGCAGAAAGCTTCCCTATAGTCAGTCCTTCCCCACAAATCCTACTTCTGTTGCCCCCAAGTCTTCTCTCTCAAACACTTTCCCCGACAGTTTCAAGCTCCCATTCTTACATGTCTGCACTCTGGCTTCATCCTACCAAATTCAGGGGTTTTTCCACCATTTTTCCTCTTCTGTCTGTTGCTGCTTTGTGTGTCCAAACTACATGCAGAGTATAACAAAGTAATGGATGTAGCTAATAAAAAAGTCTCAAGGGAGGTGAGGCACCTGAACTTCAACAGTGAACTTCAAGGGCTCCTTTTATCTATCACTTTCAGAAATAACTGTTTCATGTTAGAGATAACTGTTGAGTGTTGCTCAAAACCAACAGACTTTTTGTGTTCCTGTAACTACTGGGGAAAAATCTCTAATTTCAAAGTCAAATGGGAGAACTAACAGGTTTTTCATATAAATGCTCAAGGACACAATCTCAGTGCTATCTGAAACACAGGATAGTGTTAGCACCTTAAAAAAAAATAAGGAAAATATGCAATTTAAAAAAATATTCAAAGTAAACTATTACTCTTACAAAAGTAGGTACTTCTGCAGTAGACTTATACCTCATTGAACCTATAAAGGATTTCTAAGATTCCTGTAACAAATCTAGAAATATATGGAAGTATTGTTGTCAGGAAACAATTCTGGTCCTGCTGAAAATGTTAATCCCAATCCTGCATTACTGATACAATCAAAATCTTCATATCAAGTAGAAATATCATTAGGATATGAACACATTTCAAAAATATCTTAGAATAAGTGGACATTTTTGAAGAAATTCCAATTTTACCTTGTCGATTTTTCCTTACTGTCTGCTTGCTCCCCTCCCAGCAGCTGACAAGATTCTAGTCTGACTGATAGCAATGGGTAATCAAAGTTTGGTTCCTTTTAGGAACTACAGATCTGTGTGTCATGAAGTCTGCCTTTGTTAACAAGGCCTTTCTAAGTCCATACATTATAGAAGCTTAAATACTGACCCAAAACAAATGACCTGACAGCACCATTTCCTTTTTTTTTTTTTTTTTTTTTTTTTTTCAATGAGTATTTCCAAACACATCAGCCCCTCTTCCCCTCTGAGATGGGTCAACCCTGCCTGGAGGCCAAATGCCCACCTAAGCCACTCTATCATTCCCCTTCTCAGCTGGACAGTGCAGAGAAAATAGAACAAAAGGCTTGTAGGTCAGAGTGAGGACAGGGAGAGATCACTCACCAATTACCATCCTGGGCAAAACAGACCTGACTAGGAGAAAAATTAATTAAATTTATTACCAATCAAATAAGAATAGGATAAGGCAAAACAAAACTAAATCTTAAACACCTTCCTCCCCACTCTTCCCAGGCTCAATTTGACTCTCAGTTTTCTCTATCCATTCCCCCAGCAGCTTATGAGGACTGGGAAAGGAGGCTGCAGTCAGTTCACCACATGTTGTCTCTGCTGTTCCTTCCTCCTCAGGGAGAAGACCCTCACACGCTTTTCCCCCTGTTCCAGCATGGGGGTCCCTTCCACAGGAGACAGTCCTTCACAAACTTCTCCAGAGGCTGCAACTCCACCAACTGCTCCAGTGTGGGTCCCTTCCATGGGGTGCAGTCCTTCAGGAACACACTGCTTCAGCATGGGGCCCCCATGGGGTCTCAAGTCCTGCCAGCAAACCTGCTCCAGCACAGAGCTCCAGCTCCTCTCTCCACAGGGTCTCAAGTCCTGCCAGGAGCCTGGTGGAGCTATGCTCCCACATGGGCTTCCCACAGGATCACAGCGCCTTTGGGCATGCCCCTGCTCTGGCATGGGTTCCTCCATAGGCTGTAGGTGGATCTCTGCTCCACCACAGACCTCCATGGGCTGCAGGAGGACAGCCTGACTCACCAGGGTCTGCATGGGAATGCTGTGGCACCTGGGGCAGCCCTCCCTCATTGCCCCTGGAGTCTGCAGAGCCGTTCCTCTCATGTAATCTCTCTCCTCTCTCTGGCTACAGCTGCTGCCATGTAGCAGCTTTTCCAGTGTTAAATACATTACCCCAGCAGCACTACCACCAGCACCGGCGGGCCCAGCCTTGGCCAGCAGTGGGTCTGTCTTGGAGCTGCCTGGCATTGGCTCTGTCAGACAAGGGGAGAGCTTCTGGCAGCATATCAAAATCCACCCCTGTACTGCTAGGAAAACCTGACCACGCAAACCCTATCCACCACACCCTCAACAAAATGTTGGCCATTCACACTGAAGACCATCTGTTACAGCAAAACTAATTCACTGATGATTTATTCATGCACTGAAGACTCTTCTGGGTCTTGAGAACAGCTTGAGAACCAAGACCACTCTTTCTCCAGACTACACAAAAAATTGTCAGTAGCTCATGTATAGCACATTCACATCATAGTTAATGTGGCACAACAAAGTCAGCTGTCAAATCTTTAAGCCAGTGGCATTGTCTGGAGAATACCAAAGAGAATATTGACACTGTTTCTTCTTTCTATAACCTAACAAGGTAGGGCATAAAAATGGTCAGATCTCAAACCCATCTGTTACTACACCTAATTGCTTTTGACATTGATAGCATCTCTTATCCAAATACCTGACTGAAATGGTGAAATAAAATAAGACAAAACAGGCATTGCATCACAGAATTTCCAGATCTGTGCATTTATTTTGAGAAACAAGGCCTTAAATTAGGCACAAAAACATAACTTGGCTTTATGTTGATCACTTACAATTACAATTGAAAACAAAATGTTTGTTTTTCCTCATTAACTTTTTAAACTCTTCCTAGCAGATATGTATTGAAGTCTACGCAGGCTAAAGCCTGAGTATGGTGAACACACAGACAGTTAAAAAAGAAGTAAATCTCTGGAGAGCCTGGATGCTCTACCAACACTCAGATATACCAAGAAAAGCTGTTATTGACACATTGCTGGCATATAGCAATCTACTACTTGTCTGGACACTAAATAATCTACCTTTGGCACAAAAAAAAAAACAAACCCAAAAACAAACAGCTGACAGCATGTGATTTGCACGAAACAACAACAGCAAATGGCTCAAAGAGGTAATGTTTTCCTTAACCCACCTTTAAATTATACAGTGTTTTACCACTTGGGAAGCAAAAACTGTATAAACAGCATGCACAGAAATCTTCTCCTGTATCAGATGACACCAAGCCAGATATTTATCCCTACACTTGGTTCCAAATGCTCACAACTAAAGAAAATTGTTCCCATGTGTACTGTTTAATTGCACTTTCTAACATGCTGAAAGCAGAATACTAGATACTAACTGGTAAATGTTGAACTGGTTTGTATTTTGTTGTAGGAATCTTTTGTGGAGTTTTGGTTTGGATTTGCTTTTGGTTTTGGTGGTTTTTTTGTTTGGGTTTTGTTTGTTTGTTGGTTTTTTTTACAAAGTTTTATCATGTTGCTTTACTTGTTCCATGGTTTACAAAGAAAGGCAGGAAAGCAAAGAAATGAATTAACACTGTCTCTGAAGTTCATCTTTGGTACCCAAGAGATAAAAATCAAAAGAGAATATAAATATTTACTGTAGAAAGCTTAAGAGTGGGAGCTCAATTATTCCACTTTGGTTAAATAAATTATCAAAACCAGTAAGATATGCTCAAAGAATTCTTAATATTTCTGTTGAAGCCTCTATAGCATGACAGCTTAGAGGAAGTTAACGTTCCTGACAACACTGACTCACTTTAACTGGGACCCTCATGACAATCCTCTAGGATGTCAGAGGGACCTGCAGACACTACAATGGCAAACCAGCAAACTTCTCAGCCCCACACCTACACAGAGCTCATGCAGACCCTCAACATCTCACAGTAGAGTCTGTGCAACCATGCCCTGATGCCAGATCCCCTGCTCTTAACATACCAGATTCCTTCTCAAATGGTAGAACCTGTAGACTTTCCAACCAAGGCTCTGTGCCTCCCAGACCAAAGTTCCCACTTCAGCATTGCCAAGTGACTAATCTGTTTAACAATTAATATTGCCAGATTATAAAAATCACACTCATCCAGACAATGCTGCAAGTATGTGCATAGCTGACTATATTTAGATCAGATTCACAGCCAGTGCCTGCTCAGTTCACTCTTTTCTCCTGCCTAAACCACCAGAAAAAGACAGTCCAGGTAGTCAAGCCACCTTTTGAAAAATGACATCTATTGTAGGTATTACAGAATGCAATGGAGACAAACACCAAAATAAAAGTGAGAGTTCATCAAGCATTTTCACAGTTTCTGCAGTACCTTCCTATTTCACTCTATCCACTCCACTAGACCAAGCCTGTGGGAACGCCAAATGCAGCCTTCAGATGCAGTAGAAAAAAGCAGGAGACAACTTTTTTCCATGACAGATGCATTTTTAAAGTGCAAGATAAAAACAATCCATTGGCATTCATACTGAAACCAGAAGTAATTTATGATTTTTTCCAGTTTAAAATTTAGTGCACCCAAATCACTGCATCATGGTTATATGTCTTGACAAAAATGGGACAAAAACTTTAGAAACCAACAGCAGCATTTAATGCATGAGAAGCCACAGAACAGCCACCCATTTTTCCTTTAGTTTTCATCAACCAACAACAGACGTAACTCTTAAACTATCTCAGCTATGTCAGATGAAACAAGAACACAAGCTTTCAGTCAGCAGTGCTAGCCTGCTTTTCAGAGTGCTGCTTTACAAACCAGGCACTGAGGTCATGTAATTTGGATGTAGCCAACCAGCAGATCAGTAGATGTGGGAATGTAACTCACTACTGAAGATTCCCCAGTCAGCACTCCAGTTACATTGGGCTATTAAGGGATTCATTCTCAAAAGCATTTACCATTAGGTCTCAAAGATATGTTTATGACCAGTGTTTCCTTTTTTCCAGTTTTACATATTAAAAAGACATGAACAAAGACAATTAAAGCTGCCTGTTTCGACAGTTAAAGGAATATCCACATGCTCCAACAGCACATCAGCACTACCTGGGTGTTTTCCACTGAGGACAGCCACCAAGCTCATGCAGAGCAGGAAAGCTACAGCGAGACTGAGAACAACTACACAGCTGCCACGGAGTCTTGCAATCCAAAGAGTAGAAGCACGGCTGGGGAACGCAAGCATGGAGGTGCAGAAAGCATCATCCTCTGTTCTTTTCCAAGAAGCCCACGCTTGAATGGCTGATGGAAACTCAAATGATTACAAGAGTCACAAAGACACCCAAGTGGTCTACAGTACAGACCTTATCCTCACAATTTGATTTCTTTTTATGAAAGGCAATGATGAGATGCCAGAAAAGGAACAAAACCTACATTTGCAAAGGGAATGGAAAAACAGAAGCAGGTGGTCAAGTAGCTAAGCTGGCAGAGCATTTGGATGGTAGCCGAATGGCCTGAATTCGGTCTTCAGTAAGGTCACCAGTGTCTTCCACTACACACACAGCTGCATTACTTGAAAATTTAAATCATATTTGTAATAAGAAAACAGAAAGCACTTTCAAACACATATTCAGGATTTCAGAAGTGAACAATGTAAGAACAGACATTTAAAACATTCAACTACAATTATTAATTTATTATGAAACATGTATTATTTTCAATAAAAAGGCCATCAGACAAACACTATAGGCATTCATCACACTTCTGTTGCACAGTTCATGATGACAGAGACTCAACTCCTATCACTCTCTGCCACAGCCCTTTGTGATGATATTTTGGGCAGTACTGGTACACATGTACTCACACATGCTCGCCATGTTTTCTAACTAAGAGTGCCTGCCAGCAGACTGAAGGCTCACTCTACACAGAAGCCTATGAAACTGAAAAAAAAAAAAATTTAAAGAAAAAAACAATTCCTGCAGTCAACCTTAGTTTAACAAAAAAATAAATCAGTCACTCACCACTTCCTACACTTCTGAACAAATACGTACTCTTCATTTTATTTAATAAATAGTATTTTTTAGTACACAAGCTCTACTAGTCTGTATTGAAAGTGAAGTGAGGTGACAATACAGGGAATGCTAGTGTATTGTAGAGCAAACAAAGCATTTCTTTTAAAGCCAAGTGAACATGTCATTTAATCAAGATAACTTCCAAGTGGTGAAACCATACTTACAAACTAATTCAAATTTGATTCCCAGCAGACACAGGACACTGATAGAATCCACTGCCTTGGTAAAAAAGCACGAACACCTTACAGATAAGATCTGCAGTGTCTAATTCTTTCAACATCTACCACTGTCTCTGTCATTTGTAGGTCATACAGTGACTGAATCCTCAAGTTGCAGCTGAATGCTGCCTATTCCTAGCAAATTCACCAGCACCTCAGTGCTAGAGCAAATAATACAGCAAACAGCATTACCCCATGAGCTCTCAATTCTGTCGCTTCTTTGGTCACAATTAAGTATTGAGCCAAAAGTTTCCAAGCAGCCTTCGGAAATGAGAAACTGTGTATTTTCAGGAAGAGTTCGTTCAGACAGCAGGGTGCCCTGAGCCAGAGGACGAGGACTTTTGATTAGCCCAAAGCTCATTAGCAACATTCAAGAATCTCTCAGAGTCGTTATCTAGCAAACTAAAACCTGTATGACCTACAAACTGAGATAAAGACAACTGATTACAGAAAGCTCAAATCTGAGGTCCCTACCTAAAAACCACACAGCTAACATGATTCCATGAAAATTCAAGCTGAATCAAATACTGCAAAATCTTGACATGGTCTTGTTTCTGAAGTGTACTTTAGTAAGATCCAGTTAGCACCAGAAATAATCTTATGTATATGGTTTTCAAACCATAATCCCTGACAAGCACATTATCCAGAAACACTTCCCAGATCTGCTTCCCCTACTGTCTTTATTCTGCAAGTTTTGCAGCAAATCTTAATTACAACTTCCCCACTGGAAAGGCAGGCAGCAGATGCCACAAAACAGGCCATCAGTGGAGCATAAAAAACGTTTTGTACAAACTTTCCCACAATTTAATATCTTTTCCTGCCTTTCACTATAGTCATAACTCCTCCTTACTCTCTGTGTCTGACTACCAGCTTTTCCCCCTGTAAGTTCATTAGTAAACCCTTATAAAACCACATGGCAGTTCTGACCTCTCTGCCCCTGCCTGTCATTTCACTTGCATTCCATAATCCCTCATCCAGTCTCTTCTGAAACCCAGTACCTTCAATTCTCTACTGGGTCTGCCAAGCTTAAATTTGTAGGCACATGTGTCCAAGTCTCCCTTCATTTCCAATTGATACTGCTACAATAACCTGCGTCCATATTTACCAAAAAAGCCCCTCCAAAAATACAAATAAAATACATACTTAACATAAGTGTTTTCAGGTCACATAATTCATGAATTATAGCAGTTCACCTTTGCAAGGTTAACATGAAAAAGGTTTCTAGGTAAAAAACAGTTTACAATTAACCACAAAACAATTAGCATTAGGTCTTTGTCTATATCTCCACACAGCTGTGCAGGTAAATTTCTTTTTCATGTTATGAGAAACTTAAACTAATTTTGCCTGAAATTGACATTGCACAGAAAGTACAAAAAACATCGTATTTGGGAGAAGCACACGGGTAAATTAAGCAGGGGGAAGGGCAGAAGTTCTGCTTCTAAGTCATTATTGTAGGAGATGTTAGAAGAGCCAAGTGCCAGCAAAGCCTGCCAAGTGCTATTCACCCACTCACGCATGAGTGTATAATGCTGCCTTGAAGAGAGCTTGACATGAGATTACAAAGCAAATTCTATGAAATTCTGCTCCATCTCTAAGCTTGGGGAATTCGAGGTATTTAAATCAGGTATGCTACACTGTTTGTGTGCTGCAACATTTCACAGTAGCAGTGTCAGCGTTTCAGTGCAGTATCTGAAGCCCCAGCATTCCTCTCACCTCCCCAGGGCCCCCGTGACATACCACAGGCTGCAGGAATGCCTCATATGTTCATTAAGTCAACATCCATACAGAACACAAATTTCTTTGTAGCTAGTACAAAATAACTAATACTAGGAAAAAGTAAAAGTATGTTATGACTGAACTACACACTGATGAACTTCCAGAGGTAAAGTCCTCTAGAGAGGAAGAAGAATGACTGCATCATGGAATTACCCAGTATCCAACCTTTGTAACTAAAAAGAAGCTGAAGACCTGCTCAAACAGCTTTCCTATTAAATACAGATCTGAGGAGACCAAGCTATTCCTTTCAAAACCACTTTCATATTTTATCATGAAGTTGTCTTTGCATCTAATCTTCCATAAAGATATCACCCACCAAACACTTCCTTTTGCAGACCGATAGGGAAGAGTTGTTTTAAAAAACGAAAAAAAAGTAACATGAATACAGATGTAAAGGCTAAGGGTTATCTAAACTGTCTTTGCAAAAAGCAATAGGAACACCAATGCCTGATAACAACTATTTGCCCCTAAAATTTTAAAGGTACTTCAACAAATCAAGACTTCATGAGAAAGTAAATATTGACATTTTCAGACAAGTTACATATTTTAAGATCACACTCTAGAACTCTTTATAAACAGAACCCTGGGTATGAGCCAAACAACAATTATCAGACATATGATAGCTCCTTTTCTCTCCTCCTCACCTCCCAGTTCATTGTGATAGGGCTGAACAGCAGGGACACACAAATTCAAAACCTTGTGTGACAACGGGTCAAAAACACAATTTGTAATCAAAGTATCAAAAGCAAGGTGACTGACAATTTGAGGAAACTGAGAAAAAAAATATATCCACAGTTTATGTATCACATTCCAGTTCCTATTCTCATACATTTCTATACATCAAACACACCCACTCCCAGAGGGTGTTTTAGATTTTAAAAATGCATTGAATTCAGTAAAAGTCAGTTCATAACTAGATTAATTCAGAAGGGGAGAAGACACCGAAGAAAATGCCTCCAGTATGATGTTACATGTGATGCCCCAGCTTTACAGCTACCATACCAGAAAAGTCATAAGGATGCTGTTTTGTATTTAACAGATACTGAGAAGTCTGGTACCCATAGATCATAGCCAAATCAAACAATTCCTCCTGTGCTGAAGGCTCTTGTTATGTATCCAAAACTTATTTTGGTACAAAACAAACAATGCATAATTAACCAAAGAGTATTTTCTCTAAGCTTGAGTCGTAGTTTTCAGACCTAAAAAATTGACAGACAGAAGTGAGACAAATGAGCTCGGAGACAGCGGATAAGAGCCAGGAGGGAACATGACTGTGGCTCAGGCATTCCACTGATGGTTTCCAGGAGAGCTAACACAGAAATAGCCACAGCAAAGAAGAAATGGGACAAGACTGGTAGAGACAGTTGGAAAGAGATACTGCTAAGGCCTCTTCCTCAAAATTATTCCCAAGTCTGTGCTGACTGAAGAGGCAATGGCATTGCTTAAGAACCATCATTCTGGAGAAGTGTAGCTATGATATTTTATGAAAAATCCTATTGCCAGGATTTTTCTCCTGAGAGGCTGAGGAGCCTCAAGAGAAAAATGTCAACAATAATTATCTGCTGCTGTGGAATGCAACTGTGTCTGAACAGGTGCAACCACATTGGTCCATGTGGATTGTTTCTACATGATGACCAATCATGACCTAGCTGTGTGGACTCTCTGAGCAGTCACAGGACTTTGTTATTCACTTCTTTTTTTATTTTTGCTAGCCTTCTGATGGATGTTTTCTATCTTTTTTAGTATAGTTTTAGTATATAGTATTTTAATATAATATATATCATAATATAATAAACCAGCCTTCTGAAACATGGAGTCAAGATCCCTGTCTCTCCCACATCCTCGTCCCTTGAGAACCCCTCGGGTTCCACAGCAACAGAGAAGCAGCAGTTTTCATTCAAGTTCTCATAACAACAAAATAATAATTATAAAATATTTATTACAAAGTATTTGTATAACAGAAACAAATTTTATTGTGAAATTGTCAAATATAAAAAATATTTTTATTCTATCAGGCACAACAGTTCATTTTTTCTTTTGCATATTTTGATTTTTAAAATACTTAATGTTTACCTGTTTAAGTTCTGAATGCAGCAGTAGGACAAAGACCTCATAACTATGTTAGAAGTATGACATCTGTGCTCATTTTATTTTACTGTGTTATTTACATCTCACAGGACTTCTGATGTACATTTACCAGTTCTCAGTTTTGTCACTTTCTACCTTTTTCCCTAAGTTCTGCTCCATGGCATAATTTGACTACTTTCACATCCACAAAATTGAAATTACATCTTTAGAGTATTTATTTCCTGATTTTGTGGCACTCAAACTATTTTAGCAGCCTGCTAAGGGCTGACAAAAATCAACCTCAACTTCATGTCCAAAACATAGGTTTGGACAGTCCTGCTTGTTGTAAGGAAGACCAAATTTGGAATTGCAAAAACAGGTAATTGCTCCCAAAGCAGCCTCCAGAATAAGAAAGCACTTACTGTGCTTGGCAGTAACTTAAAATGTGTAAGAGTTTTATAACTAACAGTGGATTGTGTAAAACAAAACCCACACATGAATCCAGACCAAACAGCTGGATAAGATGACATACAGTTTTTCTGTGAGTGCTATTTGCTTCTGCCCCATGAAAAGTGTGATATATTCTTGATAAGCCAACTAAATTTCTCATTAGGCTGTAGCTTTCCGTTATGCCTCATCTGATGTGCCTGCAGGCACAAGCAGAACGCTGGGGTCCTGCCATCCTCTGTACTCCCAGCTGCACCCTCCCTCACTTCCCCCCACACTGGCACAGTTTGCAGACAATCCAAACCCAGCTAGAGGTGCTGATGCAGTGTAAACACCTCCCTGCCAAAAAAAATGATTAGTTTTCAGCCAGATCAGCTCTCTCAATTGCTCATCAGAGAAGCTGTTACAAAGGCATAGGGGGAAGCACATGGCCAGAGCTGGGTGAGCCCAGAGCTGGCCTGGCCATGGTCATGCTGGTCCCCAGACAATTACATTCTGCTCAACAAAGTCTTACCACACACATATAATCAAGACAATATGCTATTCTGAGTTTCCTGGATTACTTTAACATTTGGTAGGGTAGCTGTTCATATTCATATCCTACACAAAACCTGCTATTTGTAGCCTGCAGAGTACTTTTTAAGGTTTTGCATAAGGCACATAAAAGCATAAATGGTATTTTACAGAGGTCATTAACAAGCCAAACTCATGATGGCTCTGCAAACAATAAAGCCACTTCATAGACTAACCAAAAGATCCTAACTTGCTTATTTAAGAGTCCATTGAGTACATATCAGCTAAATAGGTTTATTCTGGACCTTTGCCTCTCTGAAAAGAGGCACCTCCTCATCAGTCCAGTCCCTTTCTACTTGGTCACTATTTTGCTGGGGAACTCAAAAAGAGGCAAAGCACACTGATAAACACCACAGATATCTATCATCTGTACAACCCTATTTGCATGTCAATTATGATGCTGTTAACTGGCTGCTCAAAAAGAGCTAGAGGCAATATTTATCAATATAAATCCAAACATACCTTTGTAAGAATCATGATGCAAACCAATGCAATTTTTCTAATGTTGCAGCTGCACTTTTCCTATTTACTTGGTTACATTTTTCAGATTAGATTGGGAAAACAGGGACCAACATAATTTGTGCCTGCTTAACAGATACACTTAATCTCAGCCATTAAAACTGGTGCCACTTAATAGACCTATTAAACATACAATTTTAGAGGCACTGCTATTCAAGCCAATTTGGCAGAACCAAGTCTTTGCAGAAGTGAAACAAAGGAATGCTTTTCTTTGCATGCAAACACATTAAAGATCAACAATTTTCAGTCTTAAAGGCTTCCTCAGGAATTTTCTGAATGTAAACAAGCAAGAGTACACTTAAGCTTGAAAATACAAAAGCAATAGATTCAGTCCAACACTGAGCAACAGAGAGGTAGCAACAGCAAGAGTGACACTACTCATCCTTCATGGCACCAGGAAGCCAAGGCTTTTCATCAAGAGAACAAGTTTTATGTATTGCTTCTTGAAGAACATTATAATTGCTCAGATTGAGATAAAGCTACTATTCATATTTCTAAAAAAATAAACCAATAAAACAATAGTGTTTTCTAGAAGCAACCACTGACAGCAGCTTAAAAGAAGTAACACTGCAGGCAATTACGGAATAAGCGATTTCCATGTCACCATGTCTGAGGCTGGAGAATCCATTACCTCAGATCCTTCAGAATACTGCTTACCATGTTACATTTCCAAAATTATCTCCAAAGATTAAACTCTAAAACCAATAGCTATCTCACATGCAAGAACACTTTCTATTTGCCTGGAAAAACACATATTATTCTGATATTTTACATATATTCAGCATGTCTTACAATGCTTTTTTAATTATTTGGTGAAAAGAAATTGTCTTTGGATAATTAAATCATTACAAAAAGCCTAACTTGTCTGTCTTTTTCACATACAAGTCTTTTGTCTTCCAATTCAATCTGAAAAAATAAATAATCAAAATTTAAGTGATGTAATTGAGCTTTCCAGTAACGGAAACAACCAGAGAATCTGTAATTTGCAATGTTTACTATTACCACTGGCATATTTCACCAAGACAAATAAAATGGCAAAATATGTGCAGGTAGATGTGTCTGCCCTTACCTCACCTATTTAACCCGGCAAGCAAAAGGAATAAGCCCATTTGTTCAACATAGCTGAGAACTTAGAACTAAGGGCCCAACGAGAAAAAGCATTCAGCTCTTCTTACTCCATATGGAAAAGAGGATATCCATATCATTTTGGCTTGACTTATAATCAGCTAGTAATTTATTTTTTTTTCTGATAGGGGTAGGTAGAAGAATAGAGGTTACAAACCCAACAGAGAACTGACACGTGCTTCTTACACTGAAAACAGAAGAATAGGAATCTTCTGTTTTCCACCTTAGGATTTCCTCTTTTTTTGTCCTAAGTTTTACAGACCAAAAAAAAGGAAGGAAGCTGGGGGCAGGGGGCGAATGAAGAGGAATAGGGAAGAAACAGATAAGTGAAGAATGTTTAAGAAGTTTCCACTATTAACCATGAATAACAGAGCAGCTCTGCCAACTGTTATCCATGAAATTGTTTCCTCTTACTCTGATAAAAAAGAAATATGAGTCTGTATTTTTGAAACAATCTTAACACCAGAAGGAGCACTTCTAAATCCCATGCAAAGACACAAACTGCATGTCAAGCTCTGTATTCTCTCTGTACCAACAGGCCTAGTACAGACGTGAAGAAAGGAACCATGCAGCCTAAGAAAAGAGGCATATTCCTTGAAGATACAAAATATTATCCAACTTTATTTCTTATCAAAACTACTACAATCATTTACGAAAAAAAAATAACATTTACAACGTGTGGCCCATCTCTATCCTGCTCAGTTTCAAGCACCATACCTCACAGTTGCACCTAAAAGTCTGAGAGTGCTCCTCATAGTTGTACCTATGGATTCAGTGGTCCATAGTGATATCTCTGCTGACATTTAAATTACCCCATGCTATATTTTTCTCCAGAAGATAAGACAGTGCACCTAAAACCCAATAGCCATCTTCACACAGGGCTTTTCTCAGGGAAAAAAAAATTAATAAATTAATAGTCTTAATTTTATTGGTAATATCACCTACAGAAGTATGAATGCTACCTCATAAAAGTACAACTACTGCACACTTATATAGTCTATAACGTAACTCCTGCTTGATCAAGAATCAAGCTGTTACCCATTAGGTTTCTATAATAAAAATAATGAAATAAAAAATTTGCACTCCAGCCATGGAACAAAACAAAGCATCAGAAGTCTGGTGCATCCTGCCCCAACCTGCCCAACATCCTGTACATACTCACCTCACTACACTACTCAGGAGAAAAGTTAAAATAGGACTTTATGGAGTAATGATTTAATTTCTGCACTATAAGCTGTAATTTAAGAGTTGCAAAAGAATAAAACATTATCCTATTATGTGGCAAATTATTTATGATAATAAAAGAAAATGCCTTGCTCTAAAAACAACAAAGGAGAATTCCATAATTTCTATTATGGAAGAGCTCCTATTATGCAATTATAAAGTCTCATCTACAGTATATGTAGATTCTCACTTACTCCATGATAAGTGTTCATGAAAGTGCATCAGTATACATCCTTATAGTTAAGGACTCCTATTGCATTTCTAAATAAAACCCAGAAATCATAATTTCAGTACAAACAACAATAAAATTCAAATCAAGAAATCCCAAGCAACGGATTTCAAAGGGCATCACATTTCTTCTCTGCTGCAGAAAGGACTGAACAGGCACATGATTTAGCTACTGACTGCATTACACCAGCCACCACCTCCTTCCAGAGCCTTGAAAGCACAAAAACATACACTTGAAATCCAGTAACACAAAAAGCAGAACTGAAATAAATTTATTCCTCAAACACCTTAAGTGAGTCTTGCTAATTAACAACTCCATTTTCAGTTTTATTACCTCATCTACTAGTGTGGTTTTCTACACAAAAACAATCAAGAAAACAAAATTCTTTGTACTGAATAAACACACCTTACTCACTTTTAGTTGAAGTAATTTCAGTAGTTACTATTAAAGTAGATAAATAATTGCATGTGAATCCAAAAAAATAAGTTGACTTGGTTCCTTAACTGGAGAAAGATGAAAGGTGCAATCCAAATCAGCAAGGGGTTTTTTCCTACAGTAAGACTTTTGATTTTTTTAATACTGCAAAACTAATTTTTATCCTACTTTCTTGCTCAAAACAACAAAAAAGAGCAAGAACAATGCATGACAGATTGCAAAATCCAAGCTTGTTTCTTTGTCCCTGTAGCAGAGGTGACTTTCACAGCTACACTGTTTGCAGCTCTCCTATTCACCCAGGAGCATCTGGAAGTTAGATCAGCATTATTTTTAAACAAAACATTTCAGGTGCCCAAAAATGCAAAGTTGGCAAGTTACCATATCATCTTTAAACTATATAACTGGGAACATAAATTCTGAGTAACCAGAAAAATGCATTATGAAGAGAAACTGCAAGCAGATGACTTTGGTCCCTTGTCATTGTAAAGACCTGAAAGATTCCTTTAAACATACAAATGCAAACTAATGGCAAATCATTGCGGCATCCAAGCATCTTTGGTAGCTTATCATGCACTGCTTCTCATAAAAAGATCTGCTTCTGCTAGTGACTACAGTTCCTAAATTTCATCTCTCAAACCTGTCAAACGGGATGCTTCCAACAGGCATATGAGAGAAGGGAAATTTGGGAGTCGGTGTGGCTGACAAATGGAATAAATAGCATCGAAGAGAAGTGCCATTCAGTAAAGACACATAAGCAGAAATCATCAGCTGACAAATCCAGGATGGAAGAGCGACTGTCTAGACAGCCGTATTCCGGAAAGGGATCTGAAGGATTGATTAGCAGCTCCCGACTGAGCGTGAGTCAGTGCAACGCTACTGCAAAAGGAACAAATGTCACACCAGCAACGACAAGCAGACGAGACACATCACCTAAAGCACACACTAAGATGCTCATGCTTTACCTGATAAAGTTTCCCTGTCCAGTTTTGAACATGGATCAATTGGTCATAGATAGGAACATATCATCTACAAGGAAAGAATGAAATAACTGCAGCTACTTCATACAAGGAAAAGTCCTGGCAAGTCTTCATATATACATAATGATACATTGAAGAGGAAAACTAACCCAGTGCTAAACACTTACTAGGTAGTGAGATTGCTAAGTACTGACTACAGAAGTTGTAGAAGCTCTGCTATAAGCATTTTAAAAAACATATTGCAAATATGCTTCAGAAGTGACAGCTAGAGTTGACCTGGCCTTGAGAAAGCAGTACAGATTAAATCTCTCAAAACTCTCCCTAAATATTTTTCTATATTTCCATTGATCACCTTCAGGAAAAAAAAATTAAAAAGCAATCCTCTGTATGACATAATTCTAGAGATATTTCAGACAAATTAAATGCATGTGACAAATAAATAAAAAAGAGATTTTTCCCACCAGGTTAGTCACCTGGCTTCCAAATCACTGGGAAGTGGATGATGGTCACCTCAAAGTTATTCTGCCCAGCTCCTCACAAACAGATAGCAAGAAAATGAAGAAAAGCAAAAGGTTACTTGATGTACAGTTACATGCAAAAAAAATCCCAAAGCAACAAAAGAAATTCCACGAAACTGAAGCAAAATTTTTGCATTTCAACCCTTCTGTGAAGAACCAGGCTTTGATGGATTATCAATTTTGTTCCCCTGTACCTCCACAGAACCAACAAATCCAGTTTAAAAAAAAGAAGAAACCCCACAAAAAAAAAAAAACCCACAACACAAAGTCTCTAAAAACCAAAGAAATGAAGTAACACATTTCCCAAGGGTGCAAACTGTCTGCTCAAAGTGCCTTGTCTCTGTTGCTGAATACATTCAAGTGTCACAAATGATCCAAGTAGTCAAATGCTCTCCTCAGGATTTTCCCCAATCCCAAAACTCAAATTACAGAGAACTTTATAGAACAAAACCTACATAGTGAATTACACTCAGAAATGAGCTGGGAACTCTGGAACATCATAGAAAACATTGTACCAGGCTGCAAACACGAAACCCAATTTTATTCTGAAGTTTCCTTTCCGGGGTGCAGGTTAGGGAAGCAAAGAGATGAGTCAATGGCAGACACTTGCAGCAGTGCAAAAAGCTGCTGAGCTCTGCATGGTAGGAGTCCAGTAACCAATTATAGCTTCCTTGAGAGGGAAGTTAGTGACTCCATCTCATGCTGCCTGAGCGTGCAGAAACAATCACAGATTACACTAGCCCATGTTAGATTAAAAATAACCCCAAAATCTCCTTTTCCACAGGGAGAACACATTCTCACCTTCATGGCTTACGTCATTTAATACACCATTGTTCCATCGCATTTGGGATAAATCCAGCCCTGCTAGTAGCCTCACAAGGGCAACAGTGAGAATAGTGGTAAAAAACCCTCAATACAGCAAAACAGGAAGAAAGAGTGACATCAGTATACAGCTAACCATGAAATAACCACCAGAAATTTTCCTCAGTAGCTCCAGATATGTAGAGAACAGGAAAATATTGGGTCTCTGAAGGGCACTATATAACATGGCAACAAGCCAGCCAGCTCTGAGCTGTCCTTAGGAAATAGTGAAGACATTCAAAACATTGCAAACCCATAAGGAAGT
The DNA here is from genome assembly GCA_013400635.1 of Hypocryptadius cinnamomeus. Taxonomy (NCBI): domain Eukaryota; kingdom Metazoa; phylum Chordata; class Aves; order Passeriformes; family Zosteropidae; genus Hypocryptadius; species Hypocryptadius cinnamomeus. The sequence goes on from VYZP01022018.1 coordinate 25,392, forward strand.
CTACAGATTTTTGGAGGCAGTTTTTTTTAATTAGTTTTAAAATCTTGATTTAGCCTTGTTCCACCACCTAATTTGTTTGGTCTAAGACTATTCTTACGACCAAAAATTACTTAAAGATCTCAACTTCATGTTCTGTACTCCAACAGAATACAGCCAGCGGTTTTTTTGTCCAAAAGCTGTAAGTTGAGATAATTCCATTTTTTAAAGACATTGAAAGTTACTGCTTATATAAAAGACTAGAAAAAATACCACCTTTATTTGACTGACATACTAAATTGATATAAAAGCTTCCATGACAAACGTGTCATGTGTTAAAAATGTTCCTATAGAAAATGTGTAGGTCTTTGTGATCTCAGATAGCTGGAACTGGGGAATATTTCATAATGGACACCCACTGTCCCAGTGAGGCAAAGGGAGCACTGGTATCCTGTCAGCCTCATTCTTGGAGCCCCATGGTACCTCACCTCCACTTGCTTCCAAGTGACCAGCCATACAAACAGTTACAAGCTGTAACTAGAAAGCAAAAATCACCCTTCAACTGCCCCTTAGTTAAATGAACCCACAAATACACACTATTTTGCCCTGCCTCAACTCTCAATAGTTATTTAGACAGCTTGATAGAAGTTTTGGATATAGCTCATTTTCAGTGAATATATTAGTCTAAGACAAAAATACAAAGTGAATTCCACATAGAAATGCGAGGCACAATTAATGGAGAGGAATGGAGGAAACAAGGCTTGATTGAAGACTTTATTTGTACTGTTTGAAGAGGCACACAGGAAAAGCAAATGAAGTGTTTATGTTTAACAAAACACATTATACCATGCTATTGACAGAGCTACTGTTCAGCTAAACAAACCAAGTTCATTTACAGTGAAGCCAGTTGCAGTCAAAAAGGGGATTGCAGCAAGGAGATAAGGATATCTCTGCTATCTTTCAACAGGACTGCTAGCAAGACTAGTTTGGCTGCAACTCAGAGCAGGACTCAAGCCAATTGATGTGGCTTTTGTCTATGTGCAAGTCAATACTGCTCCTGTGATCAACTAATAGGCCCCTGTCTTTTTCCTCCTTTGAACCTCAGCTTACAGTACAAAGCCACTTGAACCTTACATTTCTCCATCTATAAACTAGGAGATGCCCAAACTTCACGGCCCCCTCAGAAAGGCACATTTATGGCTTAACCACACTAAAAATATCAATCACTATTTCAGCTTGACAGAGTTAAACTGGTATATTTTGCTGTACAGAACGGCTTCAGCAAATGAAACACCATTCTGCTTATAAATTAGGTGATACATTCAGCAACTGTTTTTAATTATTCTTCTTAATTAATCTTTCCACCCTAATCCAAAAAATGCCTTCCAGAGAAATGCTGAGAAACTTTGTGCTCAGTGAAAAAGGGTAAATCGCCTACTCTGCAGAAAACATAACTGCACCCTTACAGATTCAGGTAAATCTAAAAAATCAGGTGATATGGCAATATGCATATCTGGTGAGACAAAAAGAGAAACACATATCCTGAATATAGAAACAGAACTTCTCTCTTTACTCTAAACAGCAGCTACAAGGTAATTATTTAGTCCTGTGATTTATTTATCACAGCTAAAATTTCCAGTACGCACCAACCAGTAAGAGTCACTTTTGAAAGCTACACTTAATGCTTTGCTGCCTGCAGAGCATCCAAAGCTAGGCAGTCTTAAATTATTCATTTTAACAAAGCATTTGATTATTGTTCTAAACAATATTGGTCATTGGTTGGACTCTATAATATTGAAGGTCTTTTCCAACCTAAATGAATCTGTGATTCTCTTGAGTTCTGAATTCACATAGAACTCACACATACAGTATTTATGCAAGTCAACTCCATTTGACATCCACCACATTTAAACATTATTAACAGCAAAAAATAATCTTACCTCTCCTACCCTTTCATCAACATACTTTGTGCTAAATACTCCACATAACTGCCCACAGGATCCTCTGTACAATGCAACCACAGCTGAAGGTGTGATTCAAAACATGAGCAATTTCGAAGTGAAATACACAAGCTTAACCTTCTGTTCTGAAAACACAGATATCAAAACCCAGACAAAGCAAGTTCTCAATATTGGAGAAATATTCCTATTTCACTTTTAGCATCCTGAGGGATAATACAACATAACTGACAAAATCTGTAGCCTTTGAAATAAAAACACATAACTGTAGTACAAAAGGTGGCACATAAAAGTGCAGTAGTGTTTTCCTTATAGGAGCATGAATGTCTACCATGAAATGAACAAGCAGTGTGTCTGCCTATTAGTAAATGAACTCTGAGTTAAGCAACATGCTCAGTGAAAAAAAATCAACCAGATCAATAGCTAGCAGGCAGAAGTTAAAAAAATTTATAGAAGAGAAGACTGTGACTTGTATAACCCACCCCTCAAAGTGGGATCAGTGAGGCCATGCAAGTGATCAACAGCCACCTGGTCACCAGCAACCCTTCAGTGCAACCAGGTGGCTGCTGTCTGGTTATTCATCCATTTTGGCATCACAGTAGCAATGTGCAGCACACAGCATGTGCTGCAGAATTCAGACTGAAAATGCAGATGAGGTCTGATGTTGATTCGAGTCCTGAGCTCTCTGCATAACAGATACATATGCTTGGTACAACTAATCGGGATTCTCAAAGGGGTTTCCTAACGCACCCATTTTCCCAGAGCAGATAAATATGCAAGTATTAAAATAGCTGTTTGGAAATGTAATCATCCTATCAGTAAAAGAAAAGAAAACACCTAAGTTGGTCTATGGTGCAAAATACAAGTTTGATTTATGAGGTTCACTTCATATAAAGTTTAAACAATTATACAAGTTACAACCCTTTCTCCCTCCTCCTCTCCAAGGCTATGTAGTACAATAGCTTACAGGGTAATTGGGAGTGAAGATTTTGCAGACAGTACTCATCATGCAGGTGAGTGAGCACATAGCATAAAAAGCAGTCCAAGACAAAAATTCAATTACTTTAGGTTAGTATTCCAACATTTTGCAATAGTCATATTGAACTATAGTATCATTCCCATCCTAGGGGTACAGAGAAACCTATTTGAACAGTGGCTTTTTGTTACTATCTTGAATAGCCTTTGGAAGCCAAATCACAGAAAACCAGGAAATGAATCTAAATAAGAATACACATCGTTTTGGTGACTATATTATATTTGCACAAATAAAGACAATCTTTGTAGTGGACCACATTTTCTGGTTGATCCAAAGGAAGCTCTCTATCGAGAAATTGTAACTGTGTCTCTTTAGCAGGAGTAAGATCTCAGTGACACCAGCTCTGGTAAGCAAGGCAGAGCTGAAGAGCAATTCACCTCTAAGTACCTGAAAAGGGTTACTAAACGTAGAAAAGCTTACTTAAGGGATATCTCTTAATTGTTTAGCAACGATGGGATAGTTATTCAAATAGAGGGAACAGTTTAATCTGCTTGTTTTCAGTATAAGAAAGATCGTGATTTTTAGCTCAAATATCGGGGGCGGGGGGAGAATGCTTTCAGTTGCGAAATAGCACACTAGGATCAAAAATAAAAATAAACAACAAATAGACGGAGAGGAGGGCTGCAGCTTGAAATATTTGACTGCTAATATCCAGCATGCCATTCCAGGGAGTCCCAGAGTGGTTTTTAAGCCTCTTGCCATCCTTGTAAAGAAAGGCGGGTGGCAGGACTAATCAATATCTTGCAATCCAGCTGTGACCTGACAAATAAAGAAGTCAAGGAAAAAAAAATCCCATCGATGATCTGTGTCATTTTAGCATTCGGAAGACGGCAACATCTGGGCTCAACTCCAGATGGGACGGAGCGGCCCCGCTCTCTCGGCTCGCCACAGCGCTGCTATACACACACACACAAAGGAGGGCTCCGCGCTCCTCCCGCTTTTCTCCAATATGAACAACTCCGCGTTCAAATGCGACGTAAACACACGGAGAGCTGCCTACTACGCCGGCAGGTCTGTACAACAATTCAGCTACACCCGTGTCAGAGGGGGCTATTGTCCGGGACGAGCGGCCGGCGCTCACCGGGTGTTGGCGTAGGCGGTGCCAAGAAAAATAAAATCACTGCGAGTCTCTCCGATCACTCCGCAAGTCAAACCCGCGGGCATCGGAGCCCTGCACCGGGCAGAGGGGAACAAGCAGGCGAGGCAGCGCGGCTCCCACAAGCGACACTTTGTCTGGTTTCCAGTGAAGCAGCGACAAAACCCCCGACGCGCGAACAATGCCCGCGGCCCCGCTGCCGCTCCTTGCCGGGCCGCCGGCGGACACCGTCTCCCACTGGGTCGCCGCTCCCAGCGATGTTTTTAGGCTGCTTTGTTCCCCGTGAAACGCCAGCCTTTTCACCTAGCGCCGGCGAGGAGAACCGAGCGCCCGCCTCGGAGACTGGGGACCGGCCCCTGCCCCATCCCCTGGCAGCAGCGGGAGATGCCGGAGCCGCGGCTTGGGCATCGGCCGCCCTTTGTTGTGCCCCCGGGGAAGGGGCCGCTCCCCCGTGCCCTGACGGGACCTCGGCTCTCACCGCAGCGCTCACACTCGCAGGGCGCTACCTTCGCTCCAGCGGGAAACAGCACCAGCGCCCCGCGGGGCGAGCCCGCTCTGCCCGGGATGCGCTCCCCGCCGGCAGCGCCGCTCCTCGCCCCCACGCTGCCCCGCTCGCCTTCTCTTTCACTCACCCACGCCGTACTTCTCGTGCTCCGTGGGTATCCACATGCTCGCGGCGTGCGAGCGCCCGTTCCCCCGCCAGCCCCTCCGCCGGCAGCGGCGGTGGCCGGCAAGCGCGTCCGCTGCCCGGGGCTCCCGCCGCGCTCAGCCGCGGCTGCCCGGCCCCAGCGGCGAAGGCATTGTTAGGGCGGGCGGACTNTGCGGGAGGCGTGGGGGTCTCACAGTGCGCTCCCCCACTCCCCTCCTTTCCGTGATCCCGGCTTGGACGGTGGGACGGGGCTGGCGCAGCCGTCCGTGGGATGGGGAGCGGCGGACACGTGTGGAGCAGCCGGGAGCGCCAGGGCCCGACGCGGTGGGGCTCGCTTGTCGGAGCGCGGTTCCGCGGAGAGCCCCCTACTCTCCTCCCGCTGGTTACAGGGACGTGAGTCGCTCTGCTCCTACTGATGCCAGTCCTTTCACGTTTGGCACACGGAACTGTGGGACAGGGAGTTTCCAACAGCGAGTCGGGATGGAGACAGTTGATGCCGGCAGCGGGCCAGAGCGGTGGGACATGGGACTGATGGTTCGGGGAGCATTTTGGCTCCTCACGTAAATCCGTTTGTCGACGCACACATACACAGAGATAGTGCAAAGCAGGCGGTGCACAGCGAGGAGCACAAATGGACCGTGGGGAATTACTGCAGGGATAAGCCAGGTGCCGTAAGCAGCGAGAACAGCAGGGTTTGTATCCTTGTCGAGAGGTCTGTATGTCTGCACCCTCCTGGAAGGAGCTTGGCTAGAGCTCAGTGTAGATAAACTGCAAGAAGTCCTCAGGCTACACTGGCCATTTTGAAAGAAACCTGAGTGTTTTGAGGCAGGAGCAACAGCCTGGGTTATATCTTCTTGTCCTGTGGAAAGGCACAGACAGAAAAAAGAGAGAAAACCAATGATAATGATGCTGCTTTGCAGGCCTTACCAGGTACAAGTTGTCTCTAGAATGAGAATGTCTGGTTTTAGAAAAGTGTTCTCCAATGAAATCAATATTCTGAAGTGGTATCTAGAGATTTATGGGTTTCTTTGGTTTGATCCAAATGAGAAAAAAATAGTTTAATGTTTTCACATTTAAGAGAAGAGAATAGCTTTCAGTTCAGGTTGACTTTTAACTTCTACTGTCAAGTCATTAATAGTGTGAAGGACACAATGAAAGGAAGTCATGTGCAAGCAGGCAGTTTCAAACCTAGAGTTAGAGCATTTTTATTTTGTGTTTGGGCCTTTGATAGTGAGTGATCTTTTAGATGACATTTGTGTTATTTGTCTAGTATGTGCCCTTATTCTACTCATAAAAGTAATATCAATTTATGCTAGTAGTTAGAACAGTACTCTTGCCTTATTTCTGTGTTACAATATGTTGGCATAAACCTCATACATGAAAAGCCAGACCCTTTTAGAGCATTTCCACACTGGTGTCATTGCACCCGGAGGCAACGCTGTGCTGTTTTAACTATTGGAAAGAACATGTGCCTGAGTCTGTGCAACTCTTCTGTGTATACATAGGTCTGTGGAGTACTAGAGGTGCTGAGGTTACCTTGAGGTTTTTTCAGATAGCTCTTGTAAAGACACTGGCACCAGTTCAAAGAAAAAAAGGAAAATTTTGAGGAAAATGGAAATTCAGAGGCTTGTGCTGTTTTCCTTTTACTGAGCACAAACACTCATTGAAATCACTAGTGGACTTTCTCTGTCTTTGCTCCCAATCTCACTTTGCATCCCTTGGCAGATCATTTGGAGTCTCTAGGTAATGAAATATGTAAAAAATCACTGTTGAAAATCGAAATAATACATGTCAGGCTAAATTAGCTTTTATGTCAGCCTATAGACTTTCATGTACATCCATGTGCTTCGTCTCCCCATGAGACAGGTCTGCCAGCATGCTGGCTGGGAGTCATAAAATTTTGCCCCAGCCTTGTAACCATGTTAACCATGACTGACTTCAGCATTAACAGTCTTCCCTTGGACAAAGGCAAGAGTGCCCAATAGCTCAAACAGCCTTTTCAAAATGATTTGTTTGCAACACAGTTACTTAGGGTCAGGAGATCTTAAGAGTATAAATCACGTTGTCCATGGGCAAATAAATACCCCACCCTAATATTTTTTATTGCTCTGCCTCTGAACAAAATCTTTATTCATTCAGAAGTTTAACTTCTATGAAACTATTCTCTCTAGCAACATCTTGTACTTGCATGTGCACCTGAGGTGTGTCACTTACTTGGAGGCAGCATATAGGAAAATTAAATAATATACTATTTCCTGGTTTGCTGATTCTATTTACAGGAAAGCCTGTGTTTTTATATTTTAATCCAGGACAGTGTTGCTTTTTAGTTAGTTCCTTCCAGCAGCCTTCACCAAGTGGCTTTTAATAAATATATCACTGTCCACAGTACGGTTTGTTCAGTCTGCATATCAACACTTCTTACAGTATCTGTCAGAGGATTTTAAAATGATTTTTTTTTCTGGAAGTGTGTCTTTCATTGTTACACCAGTAGTCTGAAAGTTATAGTTTCCTACTCAAGATCTTCTTATGCTCAAGTGCTTTTGAACACATGCTGCTGGGGTGCACCATGTCCAAGCACATCATGTTTGATTCCTTCCATGTCTCTCTCTCATACCTCATTTTTAAGAATATTCAGTTTACTCTGGAAAACAGAAGTTTGACTGGTCTTGCACACATCTACTTTTTTTTTTTTGTTCTGCCTGGAGGTTACTCCAGTGAAAGCTGGTTTGTTCCTGATAGTACAGCCATTACTTCTTTTGCTCAACTCTAAATTCTGTTAAGGATGCTGTTAGAGCTGCTCAATGCAGTGGGCTCTGGAATGCAGGGTTTTCTCTTTCCTGGTCACTGAAAGGCAGTCCCATGTACTCTCAGACCCGAAAGATTTCTCCATAGAGGTTAATGGATACATTCCTCCTTAGATGCACAAGCACTCCCATGTTCACAGGCCGCTTCGTGTGTCAGTGGATTCTTAAGTCTGTTAAAGTCCATTTCATAAAGTATATAAAATTCCACTATCACCTTCTGATCCCATCCACAAACACCCTCAAAAGTACCATAGTACATATGATAGTCACGCATTTCCCCTTTCCTATCAGTGGCAAAAGTTCATCTTGACCCTGTTCAAGTATGTGTAAGTAGTTCCTTTAATGCCATTATTTCCCATATTGGCAGAGACAACTTACTGTCTCTTGTTTTCACCTGCTCATTAACATTTTTGTGCAATCTACCATTTCCCTTGTTATTTGTGGTTTCTTTTATACTGAATAGTCCTTAACCAAATAACTGGTGGACTAGATGCCTTTCCAGCCCCTGCTTCTTTATATTACCACTCCTGTTCAGCTCAGACTGAGTGCTTTACTTCTTTCCTCTCTAAAATATCCACAGCATGCATGGGGGTGAATGGGGAGCTGCTGGCTGCTCGTGTCCGTGGGTGAAAACTCCAGCAAGGTGACAGAGCAGTCATTGCCCTGAGCACACAGCTGCCTCTGCTTGTCTCCTCATTCTCAAGAGATCCTTAGACCTTAGGCTGATGAGCAGCCCACCTGTGTCTGCCCGTTTCTGTTTCATGGGTTTAGAGGTTGATACCTCCCAGTACCCTTCCTTAAAAACCCCCACCTGTTCCAAATGATTACACATGTGGTTGCATCCTCAGTTGTTTTCCCGCAGGGCACTTTCAAGCATCCAGAATACCACCAGTGATCTGTCTCTCAGGTTAAATCTTTCAAGACCTGAGGCTTCCACCGTACTACAGATTTTGGACAGAGAGAAGATATTCCTTTTACTAGTAAGCATTATAACCTCTGTAAAGCATGCAGATTAGTCACTGTGAACTGAACAATTAGTAATTATACCTAGAGGACAGGTTCACTAATTAATTCTGGAAGTGCAACACAATTTATTTTAATATGATTACTAGAATGGATCTCCTAAAGCAGTATTATTTAAAAATGTTTGAAGAACCCTTTTTGTGATTTTTAATTAAAAATCCAATCTCAAAGTAATTTTAAACGTTTACCTGATAAGCAAGTGGATCTTTTGGAGGGCTGGAAATTACTAAATTATTGTGGTAGAATCACCTTTTATGTGCTTCTATGTTTGAAAATTGAAAAGGCAGAATCCTTTCATGTGACTGTTGCAGTAATATTTTAGAGGTTTTAGCCTTCACATCACATTTCTTAAATAACTGATGATGGGAGAATATACAAGTGAAACTAAATATTTCATTAAACAGGTCATAATGGCTTCATAAAATAAGTGATGGATTGTATTGGTTGGTAATAGAGGTTTGAAGTGCCTATGATTCCTGCCATTATTTTACAAATAATTGTGTTGTAAATGTGCAGTGTATTTTACCTGAAGACAAGGGGTATCCCCACACCTCAGCATGAATGCATAATTTCTGTTAGCACAAGGCAGAGGATATGTTGTATTCCCCAAAAATACTCCATAGAGACTTGCTGTTTGGTTTTCTCTGAATTCAGAAAACTTTCATAGCTTAAAAGCAAAGATGGATGGCCTTTATCTTTGTATTTCATTCCAGTATACTTAGCTAATTCTTGCCCTCCCAGTAGCAAGTAAAGGCTTTGATACTTGACCAAACTACATAGTATCAGCTCCTCTGTACTCTAACCAGAGCTCATTTCCAAGTGAGCTGCTGCAGACTGCCTGGTGAGCAGGTACACTGTTCAAACATGGTAACTTGTTTGTGTGTTAAAACCTTCAAGTTCTTTGAAACCTCTGCTCAGTCTTTCTGTTACTGCAGTGGAGCAAGAATGAGTGGTGTTTCATCAGTCCTCAGACTCATGAAGACCTTTAAACTGTTTCTGTATTGGCAAATACCTGATTCTTATCCCAAAAAAGTGTTTCTCATCACTTGAACAAATAATAGATGTGGACATGCTTTATTTAGATGTAGAGGTATAGGCTAGAGAGATACTTCAAGTGTTTTGAATGTTCTGAGTGTAACACAGATGCCAGGATAATTTGTTATACCTCTTGAAACACGTTGTTCACTGCTTTGTTTTTACTGGGGGGTACTGGTTTTGTGGAAGAGCACCAAAGTTGTAGATTCTTGTCAGCAATGAACAGACTGCCACAGGGTTTGCCTGTCATGTAAACAGGTCTTAGAGTTCACCCTGTGAGACTTTAGCCAGCTTTCTTGATGAAGGCATGTAAGGTTTAAACTAGCATATGGTTGTGTGTACAAACAGTAGGAAAGCAAGACAAAAACTTAAGTATTATGAAATTACAAGTGTTAAGTATTTTAACTTCTGTATAGGGTAAATTTGTCTATCCAAACAGCCTTCATAATCTTTCCCAGCCCTGTGTGCTTCATTCCACCATGTCCTGTCTTGAAACCTCTGCTAGGACTCTGCAACTTTGTGTGACCATTTATATCCTAAAACTGCAGTTATTCCAAGTCTCTCTCTGAGGTTTTTGCTTCACATTCTCATCCACAAACTCCCAGCAGGCTGAATCTGGGAGAAAAGCCTGAAAGCATTTGAATGTCTTTCTGTGGGCTTTTTAAAGTAGCTTTAAATATTGCATCAATAAAAGCCTCACACAATGGAGGAAAGAACATGACATTCAGGAAGCGGGAGGAAAAAATGTGGTGAGTTTTGTACAGCTTTAAAGCAGGTCTGTGCCTCTGAAGAGCCGGGTACATCATCCTGACCAGTGTCTCACTGAAATCAGGGAAATGTGTTTATAAAAGTTCAGTTCTTTGCAGAGTTATTGTCTACAGTACTTAATTACAGTCACTTGAATAGGAAAAGACTAGTGTTCAATGATCTGATAATTGTTGTATTAAATAATGCATTAGTCAGTACCACAAAAACCACATAACCAGACTGAAATGGTGCTCTGGCATCTCTGCCTATGGCAGGGGGCAGATTGCAACTAGGTGCTCTCTTTTAGGTCCCTTCCAACCTAAACAATAGCAGTACATGTTAACTTTTAATGTTTCCATAGGAAATGGTATAGCTGCAATATCAATATAGTCCAATCATTGATCCCAAGACCTGATTTTCCAGGAGGTGTTTCCACGATCACTGCTTGTTTGCCATTCTGTCCTAATATTCTGCTGTAGTAGACCTTTAAGTTAGAAATTGTAGTAGGTGTTTTTTCAGTAGCTTCAGTGGTCCACAGGCACATGTCTGTTCTTTATAATACATTTCAATTGTGTTTCTTGAAACTTTCCTTTTGATTTTTTTTGCCTCTTGTTTTCACTGGACCTTTCACTAGACACTGTCTTCCAATTGGTCTTTTTTTTTTTTTAATTTTTTGTATTTTTCTCTGATTTTTATGACTCACTGGCAGTGACCAGTGTGAAATGGCCCAGCTGTTTCTGTTTGATTCTTGCTCATTGAGATGTCATCCTCCCATTTGTCTTTGGAGACTCTGTACCCATGGAGTAGCCACTTGCCTTGTGTGGTTGTAGCAGGATGAATGCCTTCTCTTTATCCCTCTGGTATAGAAGCTCTATAACTTGACACGCCATCTGTTTCAACCTCATGATTTTTTGTGGCATGTTGTGGCTCTGTTCACCTGAACAAATAATAAGGCACAGTAGATAAAGGTGCCACAGTCCCTGCAACTATACTGCATGGTTTGGCATTTCTGCTCACGTGAAGTGAGTGTTCCCACACTGAACAGCCCCTTGGTTTAGACCCAGGCATTTCTGTTAAGGGTTGGGATGCATTTTTCATGTACTGAGCTCCAAACAAATCCTGTTCACATGCTCCAGAACTGATCTCTGAACCCAGCCAAAGCATAAAGCAGCTGGAGAGTGATCAGGGGCTGCAAGACTCCTGTGTGGGTCAGAGCTGTGCTGAGGTGCAAGAGGAGAGACAGGGCTGGTGGGCAGCGCAGGGAAGCTTGGCACAGCACCCTCCCATCCAGAACCTCGTGCCAAGTTCGTGTCATGTGCCCCAAGTGAGTCTCATGGTGGAAATGCACGAGGCTCACAGTATGAAAACAGCAATGGTTGTGAAACAAATGTGTGCAGTTCTAAGTGATACTGTTGTCAGAGGAGCATTTTGCTAGCATTTGTCCTGACCAGTGTGCCAGCACTGAATTTTATTATGACTCCGTAATGCATGAATAAATGAGGTAGAGCTTTTTCTGTAAAGACCAGTATGTAAAAAAACCATCCTGCTGGAGGTTTTAATTTGATTTTGTCTTATACAGAATGAAAACATGCGGTCTGTGCTGTATTTTTGTTATTTATTATTACTGTACTAATTTAATGTTCAGGAGCCTGCATGTATTTATAGTTAGCAAAATGTTGCCTGAAAAATATAAACAATTTGTATCGCTAATTCAAACATTCTAATTCTGTTTCTTGATCAAGTTAATTTCAATTATTGTATCATCCATGTCTACAAGCTACATTAGTAATATCAGTAAGCATATATCGTACTTAGGAAGTCGAGATCTCTGTTATATGTTTCATGAATGCACGGAGGACAGCATCACAAAAATATTTATTTCAAAGTCTGGTACAAAGTGAGAATACGCTCACAGAAATTTTATATAGCGTGCTGTGAGATGTCTCTGGGATATATAAGACATAATTATTTGAGCCCTGACTTAAATATACTTTCTTCTCAAAATAATTTTCAAAAATGTATGTGTAAAGAGTATAAATAGTGGATTATTTGAAGTACAATCAAAGCTTTGTTTTCCTGAATCATGATCAGGCTGAAGTATGTTGATTCACATCACTGCACACTATAATGAACTTTCCCTTTGAATTACTGTTTTTCCAGTTTGAATACCAGTTTATGGAGGTTTGATTCTAAAAGTAGAAACAACTTATTTTGCTACTTTCCATCTGCAAAAGCTGCAGTTCACTGAGAAAGCAGCAACAGACCACAGAGATTCCAACATCACAGGGCCTCTTCTTCATACAGATTCTTCATTAAGTATAAAATTCACTTAATTCAGCCTTGAAGGCTCTCTGTGTGTCAGGAAGCTCAATCAGAATATCTGAGAGAGATTTCAGCCTGTTCTGTCAGTATGACACCCACACACACAAGGATGCCAGAAACGAGACCTCCCAGGATGCATTTTGAGGTTAGTTCTAATTCCTATGAGTCTGAAAAAATTTAAGTGCTGTTTAAAATAAAAGTTTCACACTATTTGCTGTTGTTTCTTTCACATAGTTGCCTTTTTCAAGGAAAGTCTACCAGTGGAAAAGTTGTAAACCCTGCAATGCAAATGTTTTTGTTAGGAGCATGGTAGAAATTCCCATCATAATGACATGGGGGTGTCAGGAACTGCTAAAGCAGGCTTTATGTTTTTAAGGCAAATCACACAGCCTTTCCTTTAGTTACAGAGAGTAAAGCAATTGTTGAAGAAGACCACGAGGCAATTCTTTTAACATCAAAAGGATAAACGTGCTTGGAAATTGAATCCTGTTAGAGGAAAAGAACATGTGACAAGAAAAGGAAAATCCTTGTAATAAAGCATTATTGATCACTACTAAATGATCATGATAAAAAGCAGAGAGTAAAGTGATTAACCTGCTTTACATAGCAGTGCTGGCATAGAAGTTACTAGGCTCAGTACATTATTTGTTAAAGGCACTGCAAAGACAAATTATAGCAATGAAGTATTACTATCCATATTAAACACATTGTTAAGACCCTTCCTTTCTGGGAAAGCTAAGGTCACAGACACAGAATATGTAAAGTTATGCATGCCTTTTTCCAGCTTGCTGCTCTTTGCTGGGGTTAAGCAGAACAGTGGCAGTGGTAACATACACAAATACTACATTTGCATATACATTGTTTTACTTGTGATGCCTTCCAGTATGTATTTTTTAATGTTTTTAAGTGATTGTCTAGATCACCTTGACACAAAATTGTACACTTTTTTTTCTTCTTCTTTTTTTTCCCCAGGAGTTTTTGTATGAAAATAGTAAAAATTCAATCTTTATGCCTTAAATTTAAACAGCATTGTTTATGCTTTATTATGATGTCTTTGGTATACCTTTTTACTAAATAGCAAGTTTGACAGAAAAAAGCTGCTCATTTTTGTTAGATAGACTTGGGTGATAAGTACAAAGGAAGAACCTGGATGGTCTCTCTTGTCTTTCCATTTCAGATTCTTCTATTGGATATTTTCTTCCTTTTCCTTGTAACTCAACATTCAGAGTTTCAGGCTACATAATTACTTTGTTAATCTTTCCAGATAATAGTCTAGGGTTTAATCATTGCTTCTAATCCCTTATTTTAGTAGATAGTATGGATCTCAGCTCTCCATGTCTACCAAGTCATGTGATCACACTAAACGAGGAAAGGTAAACAGAAATTTTGTTTAACAATAGCCATAAGAAATCACAGAAGCTCTAAAAAGTATAATAAAATTATTCAATATGTAATGCTGAAGTCGATAAATATTGTTTCATATTTGTTACCAAAATATCAAACCCTGAATTTAGTTACCCTAATGTAAGTCTGTATCATTTACCCAGGAATGAGGCATTATACAGCTCTGAGCTTGTATAGTGCTGTAGTGTGTTAAATATTTATAAATTGCATATTAACATTGGCACTTAAATATTGCTGTGAATACTTACTAGGGTCACTTTCATTGGTGTGTGTGTGGGCATGCATGTCCCTCTGTGTGAGAACTGGTCTTTACAGATGTGGGGGTTTGTCTGGGCTCCAGCAGAAAGACATCAAGCAGTGGCATGTATCTGCTGCTGATCTGGGCAATAATCTAGTCTATTATTTAAACATGATCTTATTGGCAAGCACATTGGTTTTGTTTTATTAAAATTCCAGCACTTCACATTTTTATTAATCACTTTCCCAGTCCTATTCAGTTGTGTTCTGATGCCTGTGCTGCGGTACCCATAGCAACACTTGTTAATGCTAATGAAACTGCAACATCCTAAGCTCCCCGACAGAGCAGCCCTGTTAAATATGGCTATTAAGCACAGTTGTATTTCTGTTAGTTCCAGCTCCCAGCAGACACCTGCTCTATAGAAACTCTGTTCTGAGTTATTAGGATTCGGTAACTTACAGCTTTTCTTAAAGCTGTCATTTAACTGGAATAAAATTCTCATATTCCTAGACAGCAAATGCTACAGAATATGTACAGTGTCTGTAGAGCTGACAAGCTTTAGCTGTAGGATTAAGTGTTCTTTTGAAGTGCTCATTTGCATTCAATGAAAAAACAGGCAGGGTTGAGACTGATTGATCTTGGGGGAAGCTGCAGAATGTGTTGTCCCCTAGAGCACATGGACATTTTAACTAAATATCATTCAGAGTGTGTTAACAAGCAGAAGTAATAGGTAAATAATTCCTCATGAACTCAGACTCAATTCAGCTTAATAGAAGTACTTGAGGGCTTTAATATATCGAGGTAGGAGATGATTATGTACATTGATTCTTCTTTCACTAGGAAACATATTTGCATGTAGTATTGGTGAGGACCATGACAGGGTGTTTTATTTTCATTATTCTAAGTTTTGGCTTTGAATACTGTTTATTTGGCAAGTCATTAGTCATCCATCTTTTGTGCTCTGGAAAACAAAGGAAAAATCCTGTAATCAGTATAAAATTGCTTCCAAGAATATGACTACAAATTAGGGAATGCTGCTGTGCCAACAAATAGATGCTGCAGTGCCAAGGCTGCAAAACAGGGAAGCTGTCATGTATGTATTTCGAGTGTCAAGCCAATCCTTCTCGATACTGTTACATCATCTCAAAAACAATTGATTCCAAGACAAAGCTTAAAACTGCTCATTTCCTAAAGGGTTTTAAATGCAGCACTCTTTTGTGCAGAATTACCTGTAGGAATACAGATTGGTTCCCCAATGTACTCTCCGGAGGGGTTTGGTCATTTTGGCAACTAAATGGTTTTGCCATATAATCAGTGAGAATTTGGGGGAGGCTGCTCAGCCTTTTTGTTTTCTATTTGGCATCTGTTGGGCTGCTAGTGTGGAGTGCCAGGTTTGCTCGGTGTCTTTTGTTTTCCTGTCATTCTTTCTTCCCTTTGTTCTTTGCATGTCTAAAAACCTGTCTTTTGCTCATTATTTGGACTCCTGTATTCACCAGTATGTCTTTGTTGTGTTCATTTTTGTTTTAGGATCATTTCAAGTTCTTGTGCTAATCTCCTCATAATATTAACCAGCTGTATTAATGAGATAATAAACCAGATTTGTTGATAATGAATTGATCCATTCAACTATTGGATTTAATTAGAAAGACACTTAACATTCCAGCAGATGTTCTTATTTTGTTTCATTATCTTTGTGTTACCAACAGTGGGATATTTACATCATGAAGTCCTCAGCCTAAGGCCTTGTTGCTGTGCTGTAGACTACAAAAAATGACAGGAAACCCATAAATATGTCTTAAGCAAATTTCTATTAATTCTTTTTTCATCATTTCAATTTTCAGACCTTGCAATGCCTCGAATTTTCAAAGTATTCTTCATTTAATAATAAATCTATTAATCTGTTTTAAAATAGTTTGATTTCTTCTTCCCTAGTTAAAAACCCTTGTCTTTGGACTTAGCTCCTTTTCCTCTGGTCTTGTGACTCTCATTCCTTTTTATCTAGTGGCAAAGCTTCAAAAAGAAGGATGTGAGTGCCCCTGTCCTCAGCACTCCCTGCAGACCAGTTTATGGAGTTCCTCTCTCAGCTTGCTGGTTGCCTGTTGGAAGAGTCTGCCGCTCCCTGAGCTCTGGCACTTGAGGCACGGCTGCAGGTCGCACCCCAGGGCCAAGCTGTGTGAGTGAAGAGTTCTAACAGTGAGGTTACTTCATTTATCTGAGCCCACATACCTCCACTTTCTAGTTAGAGAATGTAATTCATGCAGCAGTGTTCAGTTTGTCCCCAGAGCTAGTCAGAGCAGATAGTTCAGATGTGCAACCAAGTAGAATTGAGCACAAGAGCTGCACACTGCATTTGGTGTGCATTTAGTGTGTTAGGTGTATCCACGCTGACAACAGTGGATTCTGCAAACTGAAGCCAGTGCTGACTGTCCTTGTTAGGAAGCAGTGATAAAATCTTAGTGGCTTCTTTTCCTGTGTGTACTGCCTTTAAAGAAACCTCACTGGCTGTGGCAGGCTTATGCTAAAATTGTGTGAGACAGCTGTGGCTGTAAAGCTGAGAAGAGAGGAGAAGGCTGAGAGGAAGGTTCTCTTTCACCTTACTGCTTCTCACTGTGCACTCCTTAGTTTGCTCCTGCCCTTGGTGGATGGACTCTTGTGTCAGCATTTCCAACATTCTTGAGCAAAAACACAGGAAGGAATGGTTGTTAATGGTAAAGAGCTGGATTGACTCATCAAAGGATGTGGCAAGCCTGGGAGCCAGCACAAGCAGAAGGGCAGTGATAGATGGTTAGGAGTGGTGGGATAAGGTGGAGAAAGTCAGGGTAATGAGACATCCCTGTGCTTCTTGGTGGCAGCAAGTGGTTACACTGGGGATCATCTCTGGGGACCTTGCCTTTCAAAACTCCCATTCAAAAAGCAAATCTTTCCTTCCTTTTCTTTCTGATAATAATATCTGTTGTGTTGGCTGTAACATTGCATGGCATATTGCTTTGTGATAATTGCATGTGTGATTGTGCAGGTGGAGTGCATTGCCTGCTCTGCTGTAGGCTGTGTTATAACTGTGTGGGTGGAACGTTTACTTAATTGTGCAAACGAGCGTTGGTTTGGAGCTTAGAATAATTGTATTCAAATGTAAAAATGTTCCAGTAAGGAAAATGACTCCATTTTCATCTTGTTGCTTCACTAGCTGTGAAGATTAACTAGTCTATATTATGACAATTCCTAAAATAAAATAAAGCATATAATTTCTATAACAGGCTGCCTTTTTTAATTTACTTTTTTTTTCCCACTGTTGTGATGTTGTGCACAGTCTCTGTGCAGGGATCAGAAATCCATTGCAGTGGGTATCCTGTGGATGCTTATAAAAAAAAACAGTGCTTATTCTAGTTTTGAAAGTAGATTGTTTTCTATACCATCTCATTCTCAAATAGCTTCAAAGTATTTATTTTCCCCTGAAGAACTTGGTACACTTCTTAGTTTTAGTTTTCAAAGAATGTATTCCTCTGTTCTCTTCATTCTACTAATCTACATTTTTTACCTCTGAATTAGCTGTTAAAGACCATAGTTTTATCTGTCCTGTTAAAGGTTGAACAACATGGTGTCAGCTGCCAGTTCTGTGACTGAAAAAAGGGATTTTCTTATTTTCTGAGTTCAGAGGGCTTTTTGTGAAGCCTTTGGGATGTCTCTTTGCATAGCAGTCATGCTGTTTTTCTGTTAGGCAGAGAAGAAAAACTCAGGGGCAAAAACATGATTCATCCAAAACTTAATGGATGGGTTTTCCAAGGCTCTCTTCTCATAGGGAGTCTCATGAGTCCTGTGCTGTTCATCACAGATGCAATAAGGAAGGGTGATATATTTTGCTGATTATACACTTGTGTATCACTTTTGGGTGATACACTTTTTTTTTTTCCTAAGTGGTAAGCAGGAGGGCCAGCTGAAGCATTGCATGAAATCTCATGTTATTTGAGCAAATTGCACCCAAAAAAGTGCTATTCAGTGTTAACAAATGCAGCATAACACACAGGAGTGAACACACGAAGAATATGACCACTGTCTTGTGCGTTAACACCTGATTCACAGCTTAGGAGACTGAATCATTGAGGAGAATTCAGTGGTTAATTCAATGATCCTAAAAGGAAGCAAAATACTGGAAAAGGTAAATAGAAGAGAGATTGAAAAAGAAAAAAATCTGTGCTGATTTAGAAACATATTTTCTTCCACTCTTGGACATTTTGAAGCTACCTCTTACCACATTACATGAAGGGTAGAGTAGATCTAGCCTCGAGTCAAAGCAGGACATCAAGGAATGAAGGAAAAGTTTCATAAAATCATTACAAAAATATGAAAAGTTGATGCAAATTTTTGTAGGTGTTAAAAGATCAAGAATTTCCAATAGTGCAGGAATTAGTCAATGGAGAAAAAAAAATAAAAGCTGCTTATCTGAGGGGCTCATATAGCATTTGACTTAAATTCTCCATACTCAGACTTCTGGAAGACTATTCTATTTGTATGATTATTGTTTGTTTGCCCTATTTTTGTACTATTCCTGGGTAATTGCTTCTCACCCTTGTCAGTCAGGGCACCAGAGGGATGTTTAAACTGTCTCTGTGAAGTTATTCTTGTTGCAGTAAAGCTTGCTGCTTTTCCCTCATTTTCAAATGTTTTCTGCATGTAGGAGTCTTGGAGTCTGAGAATACATCTGAGAGTTTTTATTTCCCTGTTAGCCCTGAGCTGTGCTATAGTTAACAGCTTTTATTCAGTACCTGTAGCCACTCTGCTCCAAATATAGAAACAAAATTAGCTGCTTTTGCAGAGATTTCAATATTATGCTTGGATTTATTTGTACTGTTTTGAGGTTTGTGCTACATTAGTCCAATAAGTGCTGTGCTAAAGGCTGTGCATTTGTTCAGCTCTGTGCATTTATTCTCTTGTTCAGTGTTTTTTGTAGCAGATGAGTAAGAAGATATTTACATGGATTCCTTTTTCCTTCGCCTCTTCTTTTAAGTGCCTTTGAAAGAAATTGCATAAGCTTCTGCATTTGCCAAACTGCTCTGATAGCCTAAAGTTATTCTCTTTTAGTATTAGCTACTCTGTCTGGGCAGCAAAAAAAACCCTTCACCCCAGTTTATTCCTTTCGTCAGCTCATGGCTACAGTTGAAGACTTAGCAGTTCTGTTTTTCCAGCCCAAGCAGTTGCTATTCACAAGTACCCTTAGTAAACAAGGGTCCTTGTCTAAGTTTTGTACCAGTTCCTGCTGCACACACCTATCTGTTGAAAATTTATTTCAGATAGGTGCTTATTTATCTGGAATTATAAAGGTTTAAATAGGTCATTGCAAGAGAGCTATACCAAAAATTAACAAAAAGCAGTGTTGCTGTTTACTGGGTTAAGTTGAACTGGCTGACAGAGTATCTTCTTAGCTCACTTGGCATCAGCAATTGCAAAGGAACTTAAGTTCTACTTTTCTCAGTAAACATGGTGTAATTCTTCTTCAGGCATCTGAACTGACTGTAAGAATGGGCAAAGCTGGACTCTTGAAGGTACCACCAGTTTTGCTTGGGAGATTTGACCCTTTCATGAGGATTGCTCTAGCACATGGTGTAGTCCTTGCTGTTCTTAAAATAGGACAAAATGGAACAATCTCTTCAATGCCAGTGTAATAAAGAAATTTCTAATTGAAGGGAATGAGCTGAAGTGTAGATAAAATTATGAGAAGTGTTATATTGTGCACAGCAGCTGCATTGCTCCAGGTAATACCATGCTCTGTGTGCTGCCATCTTTCCACAGTGCTTGGTTTTATGTGATAAATTGAATTCAGTGTAACCTAGCCATCAGTCTTCAGTCAAGGCAGTGCCTTTCCAGGAAGTTCTGTTTTTCAGAAGTCCTAAGTAGAAGCCTCAGCAGTTGTGCAGGGCATATATATTGTTCCAGGAGCAGCATAGAGCTGATAAAGCTGCGTTTCCTATGCTTTTATACCCTTTACCACCTGTGGCTCCCAGCAGCTCCAGCTTACCCTGAGTCCCCTGGGGCACCCCTGCCAGGGAGCCACTGCCTCTGTGCTGTGGCTGCTTTGGAGCACTGCGTGCCTGTTCCTCTGCCTGAACACACATCAGTCGCAGAACTTATAAGTCTGCCTCTGAATGGGATTCTCCAGCCCTTCTTCAGTTATTTCAGTGTCTTGGTAGAAGGTGGGGTAGAGCACTAATACATTAACATATTCTCCTAGGAAAAAAGCTAAATTACTGTAATTTTTAAAATTATTTTTGAAATCTTTCATGTGAGCAAGGTACCAGACTGTCAGATTTAGTATATTTGCCAATGTATATCATATGTATGTGATTTTTGTATGGTGAAAGTTACCTGGTAAATATTAGTTAAGGTTCCTTTAACCATGTGTATTTTAAAATTCATGTGTGACAAAATAACAGACTTGAAAGAAGGCCTTTTTCTTAATTCTTCAGATATCTTCAGAAACTGATGCCCAGGAGGTCCCCTCAGAATATCAGAAGATGGTTTTGCACTGTGAGGGTGTCTGAGCAGTGGCACAGGTTGCCCAGGGAGGTTGTGGAGTCAAAGCCATTTGCATATGGTCCTGTGTGAGTCCTCCTTGAGCAGATGACCTCCCGTGGTCCCTTCCAATCTCACCCATTCTGTCATTCTGTGAAATTCCATTTTTCTGCAGAGGTGTTCCTGTCACTGCAGGAATCCAGAGACACAGACTTTATTCTCCTGCTGCACAAGCTAACTTCATAACACAGGAGCCCAGGACACCCATGTTTTCAGTTTTCAACTAAAAGAGGGCAGGAGCATGGGGGGCTTTTTCCTGTTTACTTTTTGCTATCCAAAATTGATGTATGTAAAATTGAAGATACATGTTGAAATTGGCATTTGCTTCCAAGATAAACCCTAACCCAAGGCTGAGGTAGGATTATTTTGGAAAATGAATACCACAGTTTGCTTCTGGACAGCTGGAATTTGGTTAGGCTAATGGGACCAACTGTTTAACTCTCTTGGTCAGTGTTTCTTAATGAATTATACTAATTTATGCCAGTGCAAGAGCTTATGCATTTAGACCAGTGTTGTTTAAATGGGAAACACACACATGTAACCCCAGGACAACACGTGGCAGTGACTCACTTCTGTGTGATGTCACTTGGGGAACCTGTGTCTGGCTGGTACAGTATGGTACAAACATGGGCCATTCACCTTTCCACATGGAGCATGGCTGCCCTTTCCTCAACATCTGCACAGTTAGAAAGTGTTCCAGTGGGCATAAGCATCTGTGTGGCAGTAATCTTTACCAGGGATAGTCTTTTGTCATAGAACAGTAAACTAGATGTTAATGGGAAAAAAAAAAGGCAAGACAAATGCATATCTTCAAGAGTCAGTCAGAAAATTGTAGAAGTATTCTGCAATAAATAAAAGTACCATTAGGAAAATCAGCATGCAAAACAGTTTGTGCTATACAGTCTAAATCCTTCCTGATACTCTGAGCAATGTGGCTCAGGGAGCCACAAAGAGAGTAGCTTCATTCATATCAACAGGTAGATTAGATAGTGAGAAGAAGAAAAGTAGGTTTCCCATCATAAAATTTCTTCAGTAGTAAGTAGAGCACTTGTGTGTGACTGACTTGGTGTCAGCTGGGAGTTTCATTTGAGAAAGACACCTGAGAACTGTCCTGTGCTGACCTCCCACTGTCCTTCTTGGAATCAGTGCAGTCAACCTGCTTACAAGCACCTTGCTCCTCAAGTGATCCATGCAACAAAACTGAGACTCAAACAGGTGTTACATGTACTACCTAAAAGTACTCCAAGAGATGTACATTTATTTACTTAGTCAAAATTAATTATTATTCTTTGTATTCTTATTTTAGATACCGAGTGTATTTTGGAGCCTCTGTCTCTGCCAGAAAGTCCAGGTGGTGTTGATGCAGTAGAAAGTTCTCCCTATGTGCCTTGTATTTTCTGCAAAGAATGCTATGTCTTAGCAGAACAAAACCAGCTCCTGAAGCACATGATTATTGAACACAAGCTCGTCATAGCAGATGTGAAACTAGTTGCAGATTTTAGAAGGTAAGGGTTGTGTCATTTAAAATGAGTGTGTATGTGTGCAGATGTTATTGAAAGCTTTGGAAAAGTAGAGATCATCTTTTTAAAAAGATAGTGTGGGAGGATTTCTGCTAACTTTTCTTATGAACAATTTGCAGCTGGGCTGTAAGATTGTTTTCCTATTTCCTTCCCTCTCCCTAGTGCCTAGATGTTGCTGGGACTAGGGAGCTCAGCTTTAGAATCCATGGCAATTCCTGTGTTTGACATTTTTTTATATATCCTAGGGTCTTCTCAGGTCCTGTCACTAATCAGCAAGTTGTGTGCAAACTAGAAAGCTGGTTTTTAGCAAAGCCCCTTCCAGACAATCCTAATCTGGGGTTTTATTTGT
The DNA here is from genome assembly GCA_013400635.1 of Hypocryptadius cinnamomeus. Classification (NCBI taxonomy): domain Eukaryota; kingdom Metazoa; phylum Chordata; class Aves; order Passeriformes; family Zosteropidae; genus Hypocryptadius; species Hypocryptadius cinnamomeus. Next base: position 48,113 of record VYZP01022018.1, read on the forward strand.
GTAGGGCAAAACTATTTCTATCCCTGTACAATGTCCTAAAGCTCAGTATTGTACAGAGAAGCTGCTCAGTACAGGATCTCACATTCTGGGATGAAATTTGTTTGTGCTACTTTAAGGACACTATTACCCCATCAAAATCACATTTAATCCTTAACTATGCTTTACAGTACTGTGATCTCCATACAACTGTGACTCCTTCTACAGCTGTGTCATTGATCATCCCACCAGGGTCACATTTGGCTTTCTCTCTCTTAGCTTCCTCCAGTAGCTGGCATGGCCCCAGCTGGCTTGTAACTTCAGAGACAAGGTACTTGCTTGGCATTTTGCTTTCCACAGTAATGTATGAGCCAGGAGGAAGGCCAGACAGTACCTGCCAGTCTGTCGATAGTTCTGCTGTAGTATTTAAGTGTTAGACAAATAAATTCTCAACTAAAATGAGTTTTCTAGTAGCTCTTCTATCACTAGTTATTAAGTCAAAATCAAGACCTTGTGTCTATCAAGACTCAAAAAAAAGAAGAAATAATACAATATAATTTAGGAAGAGAAATGTAAGCCATATAAATCCCTAATCAAATGTATGAGCTTAACATTGCTTAAAATTGAAAACTGATGGTAGTTTTTGTTTGCTTTTCTGCTGAAGGCAGGCAGAAGGAGAATGTATTGTTCTTGGAGATAGTACTAGAATTTTTGGGTAAGTAAAGGAATCAGAGCGGCTCAGTCATGGACCACCAGTCTAACAGTGCTTGGGGGAATTATTTTGCATTAATAGAAATGTATTTTAAAATCACCCCTTCAAAAAGGGCCCATTTAGATTCTTTTTGCTGCTGATGCAATTGGAAGGTAGCCAGATCTTATAGAAAGTGGCCCCAGGACATGAAATGATGGAATTGTTGCTCTGAAGTGTGCTTTCTCTGATTTGCTGCATTAGTAAAATAGTCTAATACTATGCACAAAAAAGAGAATATATTCTGAAGTGTTGAACTGAGGTGTGGAAAATACAAGGATCAACTCTGTAAAGATTGTATTCTTATTATATTTAGCAATGAGTTACAGCCAGTCTTAGGAATACATTTCTTGACAGAACTGCAAGAATTGGATAATCCAGAAAAGACCAATGCTAATGGAAATTTTTTTTTCTTTTCTTTTTAACTTTGAAGAATAAAGATAAGTTGGCATAAGGGCAGAGGAGAGAGATAAGGGAAATGAGCTTCTGCTTCATGACTCAGCATGATCACTTGTTCTGTCTCCCTGGAAGTATCACAAGGCATTGATTTTATCTGGTCATTGATTATTCAGGTTAAGTCTTATGATATGAAATCCCTTAACTGTAATTTCTGTGACACAGACAGTTATGGGCAGGTGAGTTTGTACCAGTGTTCATTTCTCTCAGTGCAAGGGAGAGACATTTATTAAATGAGCTCTTGACATCTCTCCATTTGCACATTTATGTCCTAAAAGCTCAAGGATGGCTTAGTCTGGAAGAACTACAGTTCTGTTTAGCAACTCTTTCAATGAGCATTGCAAACAGGGGAGCAGGCAGGGGGAGAACTAAAGACTCACCTCTCACTTACTGACATCTGATGATGCTGCTGAATGAGCCTCAGCCACGTGTGCTGCTGTCACTGTGCTCAGCTGGCTGCTGCACCAGAGGTTAGTCCTCTCCGTGTCAGAGTTACAGAAAGCTGTGCTGACTCCTTGGCCGCTGCAGTTGAAGTCCTCAAATGTATTAGGTGAGAATGGTAGAGGCAGTGTGAGCCACTGTGGGATGTGATAGCTGTGGCAAGTAAACTTACAGATGGCACAAGTATTAAAAGCTGCAGCTATTTAAAAATGCTCTCATAATAATGATATCTGATTTTTTAATTATCTTTTTCCTAATTTGGTGGCAAAAAATAAGAAGAAATCATTGAATAGCCTTTACCTTACCAACTCTCACATGATTTATCATACATGAGTATAAATTTAAGCCAGCACTTAAGCATTTTCAGATTATTTTTTCTAGTAAAATTCTGAATAATTAGCACAAGAGTTGCTTGGTTCCCTTCATCATATAAATGATGATTTCTTCTTGGTTAGACAGTAACTTCCTAGTTCAGTGGAAATCTAATCTCGGTTGTGTTCTGTTGATGCAGTTGTAACACCAAAAAAGATAGTACAGAATGGTTTTAAACAACTGTAGTTGATGGGTTAAACTTTCAAGATGTGTTTAGGTCTTTTCTTTTTCTGTCTGCTGTATTACCCCCAGGTGTTCAGAGACTTCATTTTTCTATCTTTCTAGTTGTCTGCCAAGCTACAGCTTTCACTGTAACTCCACGGGAGACTTGCCAAAACCTCACTTTTGTCAAGTTGGTGTTTTTATTGAGTTTCAGCTTCCTGACTGCATCTTGCAGAACACAGAGCACAATATTTTGGGAATTTGAGAATGCTCTGTAATATGTCTTTTCAGTAAAGATGCATCTGAGTGGCACTTCTGTCTGTAGATGTGAATAGGTCACAGTGTTTATGCAAAGCTTGGTGCAAATCTGCTTATTGAGTTCTGCACTTTGACAGCATGGTTAAACCCAGTTTAAGTGAAACAATTTCATAAAATTGAAAACTAATATGAAGGAAGAAAAAAGGGACACAGGAGTTAAAAAAAAAGAAACAATAACACATAAGAATTTAGAGCTAATCAATTTTTTATTAAAAGGTTTTCGGTCTTTCTTTTTTCACTGATCATCTCCCCCTTATTTTTAAAGCTACATCCTGTACTGGAAGAGGAGATTTGCAGAACAGCCTATCACAGACTTTTGTAGTGTGATAAGAACAAATTCAAAAGCTCCATTAGGTAAGTATGCTGCTTGCTCACTCTCTGATGGGCAGATCATGTGATAATTTCTGGCATATACTGCTGCTTTGATCAGCCAAGTGTGTCTGACACTAGGTCAGAAAACCACAGAAATAATGTTTAACTCTTAAGCACATATCTAAACTTACCTTTTCCAAGGATTGCAACACGTGCTTCAGCACTGTGCTGAGTGAGGATGAGATCAATACAGGCTTAAATGTGCTGTGAACTGGGGCCTGTTGCAAATCAAGGCCTGGAAGCAGAGCTGCTCACATGGTGCCTGGGTTGGTACCCACTGTGTGAAAAATCAGTGATAGTCCTTCCAAACATTCCCAGTGAGCTGCCTTTCTGCCTTCACCCTGCCCACCACCTGCACTGGTGCTGCTAATTCTTCTCAGGCATCGGGGTACAGCCCCCTTTCCTTTCCCCTGCCACAGTGCTCCCTGCCCCAAGAGTGTCAGGAGATGTCATCTTCACAGAAGCCATACAATTGTGCAGTTTTCTGGGCTCCAACACAAGTCTGAAACCGTAGTTCACTGTTCTGCTGCATTGCTATGGTGGCACATTCCATCACTGGGACAGTGTTGACTGTGTGAAGGAAGTGTTTTTGTCAGAAGCAGCTGGTGCATTATTTTGGCTTTCCTTTTCTAACAGAAAAACATGGTTTAGCTAAAATAGATAAGAACTTTAGGGCTTTTCTGCATCTTTAATTCTCAATGGAGACCTTAAAAGAGAGGAAACAATGCATACAATTGGTGTCAGAGATTGTTAGAAAGTGGAAACTGAGTACAAAATGGATGAAAGTAATTTTTTTTAATTATTCAAAGTAATTTTAAGAAAAGTAGCCCTGGAAAACATGAAAATCATTCCAAAAATCATAATTATGTTTCTCTTACAAACACTTACCACTCAGTTTAAAAACTACAAATCAAGCACATCAAGGTAATGTGATAGATCAGAGCAAGGGGAGGATAAACCAAATTATGATAGCTACTGAAAACTGACAGTTACTTAGGGAAATAACTGGTAAGATAAAATTAAAGGTGATTTCATATTTCTTTCATGCTGACTTTTATCTGTAACCAGTGTAAATGCTAGTTGTTTTATGTGTCCAGAAGAACCATCACAAAAATGAATAAAGCTGGTAGTGGAGAAAAACTGTGCAAGACTTTTGCCTTCATACTCCATTATAAACATGCACAAATATTTAAACATGTGTCATTAAATTATGAAATTAAAGTAACTGACTTTTATAGGTTAAAAATCACATTCTTACATTGTTAATATATTTAAAGTCTTAGGAAATTATCTGCCAGTAATATTCAAAGCAGTTGCAAGTTCCCATTCCTTACTCACACTTTTTTATCTCTTAACAGAGGAACAGGACAATTATTTTCTTTTATGTGATGTTTTACCAGAAGACAGATTACTTCGAGAACAGCTTCAGCAAAAGAGACTGGTAAGATTATTTTTTTTTTAGGGTAAACACTCCAATAGAATAATATATAGTAACTTAGCAGGCATTCTCAAGTGAAAGCATTTTTTGCAAGATGGCAAAATTCTGTAATTTTTTTTAAGCTCATTTCCCTAGCTGCTGCACAACCATACTCAAATCCCCTGTTTATAGATTTTTCCTTGGGATAAATTTACAGGTTGTATGTCAGTGTTCCACACAAGTGGAGAATACACCAGAACACTGAAAAAGGTTGAGTGTGCTGAACATTTTTCTGCTTGCAAGGATCTGCAATGCATTGACACACTATCTTTCATGTAATAATGCACATCTAGGGAAGTTAGCAGACTAGAACTCAGTGTACAATATTGTGAGCAGAGAAGGTGATTACAAAATCTTTGAGCAAGCTGTTTTTGTGCATTCTCACTCCCTCTCCCAGATTTCATTAATTCACAGTCTCATACTCACAAGCACCCTGGTGTGTGAGTGGAGGAAGTCTGGCCAGTATTGTTTCTGTGAGATGTAAAGGACATGAAATGCCAGCTCTTGGGTCCACATGAACCATTCTGGTTCTTCTTGCCTGATGGCAGCCTAGTACTGTGGGCAGACCTTGCTGAACTTTCAGGCATTGTCAGTTCTGAGTGGATGGTCCTTCAAGTTCAACTCATGCTGACCAGCTTCCAGGAGTCTTAGTCCAGATTGTTGGCCAGTGGGGTTTTTTCTGGTTTCTTGTTTGAAATACACATCTGGAGTCTGGTTTTGCTGTTGGGCTGATTTAGAAATGGATGTTACATGGTACATAGCAGCCTTGTTGACAGTCTCCTCATGTTAGGATGCTCCTCATGTTAGGGTACTCCACTGGAGATGCAGAGTACCCTGTGTCTGTACTGTGAGATGTTAGAGTGCAGGCCTTAGGGTCTTTACATTCCTCAGTTTAGTGCTGGCAGCCATGTCCTGAGAATTGTCAACACAGGCCTTTTAACCCTTTGTTATGCTGTTTCTTCTGATATGTTTATATTACAAGTTTGTACATATGCAGCATGCAAATAAAGACACAGTAAATTATGTGCATTCAGAACGAAGGAGAACCTTACAAAACCCAGATTCTAGTCTTAGGGAAATTGGGATTGGCAGGTGAAATCCAGTTGGTTCAGCTACTCTGTAAGTGCTGTTTCTGTTTGCTGGCAACAGTAATATTCTTCAGCTTGAAGGACATGACTAGTGAATCCCTGGAACTGGAGGAATATGTACACAGCTTTCCATAGGATCTCAG
>VYZP01022018.1:53697-110083 GCA_013400635.1 Hypocryptadius cinnamomeus
TCCTGCAAAGGAGAAATGTGGTAGTTCTTCAGCTGGGGATTTCCCATGGAGTTAGAGTTGCCTGAGCTGAAAGCTGCCTTCCTGTATAGGCCCATTGGATTGCAGGGACTAAAAAAACATCTGATGCATTCATGCCTAGCATACTTCCCTTCTGAAGCTATCTGGGATCAGTAAAAAAGGTTTGTCTAGATCAGATGCTTACCCTTGACAGCAGCTAAGTGTCTCTGGTATTTGCTGTCTTCTGATCTAATGGTGCTCCTTTCCCAAAATACTCACTTAATCTCCTGCAACTGGCAGCTCAAAAATTTCTGAATTCAGCAGTATGAGCCTCCAACTCTGAACCCACAACTTCCAGGATCCCCACTACCTGCAGGAGTGAGTTGTGCAGCTTGACCCACACACTGGGAGAGAGCCATCTGTTTGGTCCTTTTGAACCGGTCATGTCACACCTGCCAGGTTTTTGTATTAGAAGAGACAGTGAAGAACTTATCGTTAGTATTATCCAAACCATTTGTGATTTGTCTCCTGATTTATCTGCCTTACATTGTGTCTTTCATTAGTCCTGTGCTGGAGTGGACACTCGTGACAAAGAAGAACATCCTGGGCTGTATTAGGAAGAGTGTTGCAGTCAGGTCAAGGGAGATTATCCTTCCCCTCTACTCAGCACTGCTGAAGCCACATCTGGAGTGCTGGGTCCAGCTCAGGCTCCCCAGTACAAGAAAGATATGGACTTCCTTGAGCAGTTCTGGTGCAGGGTCACAAAGATGCTTAAGGGACTGTGACATCCTACATTCGAGGAGAGGCTGAGACAGCTTGGACTGTTAAGTCTGGAAGACAAGGCTCACAGGGGAACTTAGTGATGTATATAAATACTGGATGAATGAAAAAGGAGTCAGATTCTTCTCAGCTGAACCCACCAACAGGACAAGAAGTAATGGGCATGAATTAAAAATGAGAAAATTCCCCCTGAAGACAAACACTTTTTTTTTTTTTACTGTGAGGGTGTTCAAACACTAGAGCAAGTTACCCAGAGAGGTTATAAAATCTTCCTCTATGCAGACAGTCAAAAGAAAACTTAACACACTCCTGGGTAGCCAGGTAGAGGTGACCTTCCTTGGTCACAGGGGTTGGACTTGTTGCTCTCAAGGGTCCTTTGCAACCTCAGTGATTAGGTGATTTGAGGTTGAGGAATGCTATTTGGTGGTTCTTCATGGTGCATCATTACTGCACTTCTCTGTATCTTTTACAGTTTCAACAATCCTTTTGGGTTTGTGAAAGACACCCTGAATTTTGCATGTGGGCGTGCAGTGTCCTAATGATATCAGTTTCCCAAGTGTATATCATGTTTGTGGCTTTGAGGGAGGAAAAAGGGTTGTGATGGAGCATGCAGCTGATGTTTTCATAGAACCACCTTATTACAAATAATACCTCCTGGTTGCTATAAATTGGACTGTACTTTTTGTTTTTAAAGAGCATTTGTTTCTGATTTTGTGGTGTTTTTTACTATGCAGCTCTGTACCAACTAAGCCTTCTCTCCACTGCAGTGCCAAGGGCATGAGGAGTCTGTTGGCAGGTGAGCAATCTCATCTGCTCTGCAAGTAGACATTTCCTCAAACTCTGGAATGAGTGGAGAATTTAACCCAAAGCAAGTGCTGATTTTGTTTACAGAGTAATTAAATTAGGAAAGAAAAAAATATGCATTTTTATTATGGTGCAAAATAGTTTGCAGTTATCACTGTTTTGAATATCAGAATTGTATCCTCAGTTTTTACAGAAGGATTTTGTGAAATCGAGCTGTAGCTGTAGTTGGGGCTAATGGAGTCACTGCTTTAGTTACAGCAATAAAGTCTGTCTATTTTTTCATTTCCTTTTGCTGCAATCTGAGTGTTGACTTGCAAGTTAAATAGATATTTTGCTTTGTAAAGCCTTTTACCTCCAGACAAGTCCAGCAATTAAGAGTGAGCTGGCAAATGGGCTCATGTGAGTTGCGTAGAATAAAGACCAGAACCATACAACTTTTGGTGATTTTTCTGCATCATTTGAATCCTAACTGCTGTCTCCGACAGCAAGACCAAACAAGGACAAATGCTGTCTTTAAAATGTGCTGCCTGAAGCATTTCATTCTGCAGTTTTGAAACTCCAGTTTAGGAATATTTCAGGCTGTATTGCAGCAGGGAGCTAGCCAAGGTGGATGTCATGCAGAGACATAATGGTGATTGTGATGTATTGAGAGAGGCCAAGGAATGAGCCTGAAGTAGGTTAGAGAGCACAGCTTGCTGAAATAGCTGACAAGGCTGTGAAATACAAAACAGATACAGTCTTTTGGAAAAACACAGTCTTGGTAAAGATTTAATAGTTGTAAAGCACTACCAGGCAAGGAAGTCCTGGCAGCAAAACTGAGGATACATGGAGGGGCAGTGTCAGTATAAGGCACCTGGGTGTGTTCTTTAAATAAAACAAGTAACATCCCCAGACCTATTTTTTTGAAAATACATATTTCCTACAACAGCACTGACCTTGTCTTGCTGTCATGCATACAGATATTCACCCATCATCTGACTGGTAGTTTTAGGTGAAGGGGCTTCTCTTCCTCCCAGTAAGTAAAGACCCTGAAGAGGAGTCTTCACCAAGACTGCTGGCTGTACCAGCTCCCCAGGAAGAGCTGTTTGTATGATCCCCAGTTTGTCACAATCTTAAGCTGAGACAAGGTTCAGGAGGCTGAAGATACACACTGGAAGGGATGGAGATTTTAGTCCAGTTTAGTGTAATGCAACATCAGGAGTGCCTGTGGTATGTGCCACAGCTTCTTACAGAAACTGCCAGGGCTGTGTCCTCTATTAGGAAAAAGCCCTCTAGGTTGCCTGCAATTAGCCATGTAGGATTGAGTTTGCCATTCCATGGGGGGTTAGATGGTTACCCATAAACCTGCTCATTGATACCAGAGGTAAAGCTGAATCACAGGTAGAAACATTAAACTGATACATTTTGTATAAAATTATTTAAATAGTTGCATAAGATCTCACTGTGGATTGTATTTATTTCCATGCACCATGCATATAAAGTTAAGAGAATTTTACTGGAACTTAACTGGGACACATGCTGCCTTTGGAAAAACTTGGAATTTCTGTGAGAATCTACACTCAAAACATACTAACATCTGTTTTGTGCCAGCAGCACATTTGAATTTTATATGTTCATTGTTACCAGTAAGGATAAATATGTATAATAAACTTATGTGATGGAATGATTTTATGATTGTGGTTTTGTCTGAATAACTGTATCTATTCCTTTTCATAGAGAGAAATTCTAGAACAGCAACAACAAGAGAGATATGACACAAGTTTTCGTAGTATGTGTATGTTCTGTGATCAAGAATTCACAGGAAACAGGTTTGTTTATTTCCCTGTTTGCTTTTGTTTTATTTTTTGATACCTACTCAGCATCTTTGTTTATGTTTTCAATGTTTTCAATGTCATCGAACCAGTTAATGCATAATGATAGGACTCAGAAGGTAGAATTAATAACTTTAAGGTATAGTTTACGTATTTCTTTCAACTGAAGTGGCATTTTAAATAGATCCTGTCCTACTTCTCAAACTTTTTTATTTATTCCAATGCAATTATTTCTACTACACAGTATTCTGGAGTTGGGAACAAACCATTTTAAAGAGAAACTTTTTTTTCACAACTGTTTTAGTGACAAGGACAGCTGTGTAAGCCAGTGTGACGGTTAAAAATTGTTTTTATCCAGTTGTATATTTGCTTGTTTAAAGCTCACCTAGCTAGTGTGAATTTGAATATCATATGAAAAAGAGGAGAGGAAAACTAGAGTGAGAACAGAGGGCTTTACAGCATCAGTCAAGTGCTAGCAAGAATTGCACTGAAGTGCACGCTCCAAAGAAACTTTGTTTTCTCAGAGTAAATCAGTTTCAGTTGGAGAGGCTAAGTCTGTTTGCATGGGTAGTTCTGGTAATCTGGAAGGGTAGAAGCACCAGGGGTCATATTCCTGCAGGTCATCCCAATGTTCTATGAGTGTCCCTCTGTACTTCCTTGGTGACAGTAGAGGAATTTCAACCTCTGCTTCCTCTTGAGTCTGACAGGCAGAGTGCATGTTTGAAAATCATGCCTGGACAATGGTAAAAGCAAGTGTCAACATTCGGATATTTCTTTAGTCCCCAAAAGCAGAAGCTGAGGCATATAGAGAGGTTGGGCACCTAAGGAATTAACCAGTATATCTCTGTCAGAAGAATATCTTATTTAAACATCCATTATGTTTATTTGTGTACACTTTTGAGTGCCATTCATGTTGCTGGTGCTGTGTGAAGCAATATTGATGTAAAAGCACATTGCATCCAAGAATTTCTGCTCTGCTAACCAGCAGAGAGAAGTCTGACAAAGGGCTTTTGAGAATGTTTCTCAAGAGAGTTGTTTGAAATGTGATTTGCTTATACAGTGTAATGAACAAGCTTTGCTAACAGTGAGGGTCAAAATAAGCTATACTGTAATTTTCATTTAAAGGATTATATTTCATGCATGTGGATGGAGCAGTTGAAATGTTACTGAACATTCAGCAGAGCTGAAAATTGAAAACTTCCTGTTTCAGTAAAATTGCATTCTTTATTTCCTAGTAGTGACAGCAAGACTATTACTGTTTATTTAACATTGGCTTTTATGCAGTTTTAGAGCCATTGATGTATTTTAAATCAGTAATTGAATAATTCTTATATATATGCAAAAATATGTAACATTCTCTCTGAATGTCTTTTGTAGATCTGTTCTTCTCAATCATATGGCAAGAGAGCATGCCTTTAACATTGGGCTGCCAGATAACATTGTGAACTGCTATGAGTTTTTGGCTGTATTACAGGGGAAGCTTGACAAGTAAGTAGAGTTTTGTTTGTTTGTTTTCAATAAACTTGGGTTGTATTTCTTTTAACTTAAAAATAGTAGGTAAAAATGAATTCCACATTTGTGGCTAGTTAAGAAGAAGCAAAGAAAGCATGTAAGTTTATTGTCTGTCCTCTTAGAAGTCTTTTTCTTGCCTTATTGAAAGCTAATTCCTACAGTTAATAGTATGAAGTCAAGTGCTGTGTTTCAGTAGGTGTTGCGCAGTTTGACATCAATAATAGCACATGCCTTTTTCTCATAACTGTTAGCATTAATGTTCTTTCTCATCATGACAAACTTTTTGCTAAACATCTCTTTAATTGCTGAATACAGAGTCCTTGTTCCAGTCTTCATTTGCCTCCATATACCATTACTGTGGGATGTTTGGTCTCTCCCTTTTGTACTGCTTAGAGAGCAAACCCAGAGCAGAAGGGGATGGATATATGTTAACTTTGCCCAGAAAAGAAGACATATTAAGAATGCCTTTTCTTTTGTTGTTCGTGTTGCCTAATGCACTGAATTACCATGCTCACTGATAATTTGCAGCTCTACTGTTTATCAGTAGGACCTGAGGCTTTCAGTTAGTGGGAGTTTTCTCAAAGCTGATCCTCTGTGTAGTTAATGCACATGCTGAAATTGTGTCCAGAGTAGTGAAAGGCCATTCCCCCTACAGCTAAGGATAGACATATTAGCTATGCTAGTAGAATAATACCTGAGAATAAATTACTAGAGGAGAAACATCTTGTTTCAGGCAAATAAGACTACATTATGCATGCTGACAGAAAGCCTTCTGTACTCTTCATGGGAATGCCTTTCTCAAGTAGAGCAAACACTTTGCTGATAGCAGGTGGAGCAAAGCAGATATTAAAATTCATAGATGTATTCTGGCATCAGACCTATGATTCACCAGCAAGGCAATCTTGATTTGAAGTCTGGAAGCATAGGGAGAACTCAAAACTTCTTAAATGTCTTGAAAGGCAGAATGATACTGAATTCCTGCTCCACACAAAACATCTGAGGGGAATCTGGAACCAAAACAGTTTTATGATGCTGATTTAAGGCAATGCATATACTTAAGTTTTGTTTGAATTGCTCTGCAAGACATACTGTGGTAAAATTCTCATTTGTTAATGAATGTTTTCACCTTCTGGAATAGTGTATATATACACCTAAATAATACTTTCCTGTCTGTGTACATATATGCATGTACCTATGTGTATGTATGTCTATCTATGAATTATATATATACTTCTCTGTGTGTGTGGATATGAATTTACAGAATTTTACTTCTTAGGATTTCAAAACCCATTGACCACCCTGGCAAACTTTCATTTACCCTCCCTGTGCAGGTAGAACTATAAAAACTTTCTGTTTAGCTAATTTAAATTGTTTCAAAAGGAAAGTAGTTTGGGTTTTTTTCAATCTAAATTATATAGAAACAATTACAGATGGATTGGATGTCAGTGTGAGTCCATGCTGAGTTACAGAGCTCACACAGTGAGCAATCAGCAACCTTTCTGTGCCTACTTTGGGTAATCAGACTTTTCTCCCACAGTGCATATGGGACAAACAGTAAAATTTTTCATTATCTATATTTTTCATTTTTGTCATTGTTATTTCTGTTTGATTGACTCTACTGTGATCTAAGATTATCTTGTAATTTTTTTTTTCATATAAGCTTTCTGTTTCAGTTTGCTTTGACATGCTCAGGTTAATCTTACTATATATAACCCCAGCTTATTTAAGTTTATTTTTTTTTACTATTTTTATTTTAACATGTTGACCTGTTTACCTTTTTATCTTAGCTTGCAGTGTTTATACTGTGAAAAAGTCTTCAGAGACAAAAACACACTTAAAGATCACATGAGAAAGAAGCAGCATCGCAGAATCAATGCCAAAAATAAAGAATATGACAAATTTTATATCATTAATTACTTGGTAAGTAGTTCTATGAATAATTAGCAAATTGACTAAAGAGACACAGACATTATCTAGTTAAAAGTGAATAAATCCAAAGTAGCAATTAGTATAAAGGTCAAGAATCAAGTGAAGGATTCTTAAGAAGTATGCTCATTTATGGTGTAATATTCTGGATAATTGTCAAAAACTAAGCACTAGCAAACATTTTTTGTTGAGATTTGATTTTGAGAGATGCTAGAGTGTAGCTTGAAGAGACAGTAATCATCATGTCATTAGTGCTCAGTCTCTGCTTTAAAAACAGAAGGGAAGGTGAGATAGCAATTAAGTAAATGGAGGTCTAACTTAAAGCAAGTTGGCTTTGAGCTCGTTTTCTACAAACCTTAAGCTGCAAGTGCTCTTCAGAGGATAAATTAAATGCAAAGAGGAAGAAAATGGAAGACACAGAGATGAAAGAAAAACAGTTAATTTTTAGCCTCCAGGTAGGTGTATGTTGCTAAATATTTTTTTATCTCAGACCTCTGAGAGTGTGTGCATGTGTATGTACCAGATTTTCATTTGCTGCCTTCAACTTATGGATATAGGAGCTGCTTCAAAAGCTGCTATGTTCTGTCCCAGAAATAACTATAGTTCACCTGAAGTAGTCTTTGTGCCTCATGTGCTAATATCCAGGTTCTAAAGGCATTCTTGACTGTTTTACCTACTCTTTCCTTTTAATTTCTCTCCATGGGTGTTACTTTAATACTGAGAACAAAAATTTGTATGTTTAATGCTCTGCCAAGTCCCTTCTACCCAAGACGGAATGAGTTCCCTTGGTGATACTTTGTATTTTTCTTCCAAAAGTCAGTGATCTGAGACCTGGGGTTTTTTTCCTAGATACTCAAATTTCACAATGTTGAAAACTGACCTGTATTTGCTGCACAACGAGGAAAAAGTTGTGAAGCTGTGTAGGGTGGATGTTCTTACATCCTCACCAGAACTGAGCATTTACTTCTCTTTTGGAAATTAACAGATTTTAATTTCATGTAATTGTTTTAAGTTCTTAATAGTTTCTTTCTTCTCTGCTTGTCCTGCATGTAATATTATGTTTTCAGAACTTGGCGTCTTTTTAAATTATCTTTTGTCTCTCATTTGCATTCATTGTTCACATTTTTATCTGTTCCATCTTAGATTGGGAAATTGAGCTGGATGACTACCCAGAATCTCTGAGAACCATGAAGTACTACTTGAGAAATTTGAGAGACATGCGGGGAGGTTAGAACATGAAGGAGGTCATGAATACAGACACAATGGCTGTGTCATGTCAATAAGCAGAGTATGCCAAAGTAAATATAACAGCAAGGCTAATGTTCACATACCTAACCTCTTTTCCTCCAGTTGCTCCAAAACTGGTGGCCTTGCCCATGCCTGTCACCTGAGAATGGTCTGTGGTCTGTGTGCTCCCTGACCCACGTGCAGGCAGGGTCTGAGTGATGCTGCTTGTGTGGCCCCAGACCGTGCAAGCTGTTTCACAGTCAGGGCCTTGGTCCCTCTGCCAGCAGCTGGGATTCTGGCCAGGGTTGGCAGGGTGTCTTCATCTGCCAGCCTGAACCAGCTCAGGTATTGGTCACTGAAGCAGCATCACTCAGACATGTATTCCTTCAGGTTCTTGAAATTACAGACAATAGTAAATATAACTCAGATAAGCTACATCAAACCACCAAAATGTTTAAAATTGGGCAGTGGGTACTGCTTGTGAAAGATCTGTGCCACTACATCTTCTGGGACATACTTGAATGATCACAATTCTTTGTCTGGCTCTACCTGCTCTGCTACAGCCATGTTGTCTTTCCACCCATTTTCATTTGTCTACACTACAGTCTACTCAAGGGACTGCTTCCGCTCTGCCTTTCTGATCCTTCAGACTATACCCACATCAGAATTTCTGACATTTCTTCTTTTAAAGGAAGAATCTTTTTAAAAATTGAAAACAGACTAAAAACTCTGTCCTAAACACTTACAACATAGCTCACAATAAAATGTATGTTTGCACACAGGAAATTTTTAGGAATGTTCCTACATAATGGAAAGTGTTTGCTTTCCAAACAGCCTTTGACAACCCCTTTTTTTCTGCACAGAGACAAGAAGAATAAAAGGAAGAACCTCAGTTTCTTCACTAGGAGTTCAGTAGATTGGCCTTTACATTTTAAGGAGGAAATATTCTGTAGAGCACATACATGCTCTACAGTAGATTATATTAAATGTGATGGGATGGATTTTTTCAAGCTGCGTCTATATTCAGTAAATTCTAGATGTTATACAAAATCTGCTTTTTGTAATGGCTCAATGTAGTGATTCTGCTTCCTCTCCCCTAACATCTCACAACTTACCAGAATTTTTTTTTAATGTGTACTATCAAGATTTACTCATTTTTACCAATGAGTGTTGGAGGTCTGTGCTTCACATTGCTGTAAATGTCCAGGGGATACAGTTTCAAAGACACAAACATGGTTTACATATCTTATCTGAAATGATTCCCCAAATTCCAGTGGATTCAGAGGTTTCTTGTCTGCATTGTGTAAGTGTGGAAGATTATACCAATCCTACAGAATGGCTTGAAGTGTTAATTCAGAAAGATGAACTGGTACTGGAGTGCAAAGAACTAAGCAACAATGTATCCATGATATATAGATGCAGTATGCCTTATTTTTCTTTTCTCCAAAAAAAAAAAAACTTCCAACCTAATTTCCTTGTTTCTCTGTGTGGATTATCCTGTGGCCCCATGGCACACCTTGCACAAAGAGCCAAGTAAAAATGGAGAGAGAAGAACTTTGTAATCCGTGGTGCCTGCTGGAGGCCATAAAAGAACAGAAGGCAGTATTAAAACTCTCTTATTCACAGAGGAACTGAGACAAACCCAGACTGACAAGGCCTTCCTTCTGTATTCACCTGATTGTTACCAGCAGCACTTTTAGGTATAGAGTATCCTTTGTAGGAGCCCAGATGTCAATGGCATGTGTCTACAGTATGTAGCATCAGTGAATTAATACACTTATAACTAAACTAGGCAGCTGAGAAATGGTACCTACTACTTTCTAGAAAAATTGTTTCATAAAGCCTTTATTTTCCTCAAAAATAAAAAGATGGTTTTTCCTTATTGCCAAGCTCTAGATTGTCACTATTATCTGTTGGGGTGCAAGGGAAGAATATTTTATTATGGGAGTCACTTCTTAGATTTAGCCTCTTTTGATTTACACGGTGTGTAGTTTGTAAAATAATAAAGGGAAACCCTTCATAAGTTGGTGATGATTCAAGATTTAATAAAATCCCCCAACTGGGGAATGCTTCATATTGAAATTCATCCAACTACCACTGCGGTAAGGCCATCTCTCCTTCCTGATGGACCATCTCAAGTTCTGCAGCAATATAAAACAGATTACGTAACTCAGATGATCACAGCAAGGCAGGTGACAAGAAGGGCAAGAGAATATTTACAGGGGAAATCAACATATGTTTGGAGTTTGTGAGTTGCACAGGCCTGGATCTCCATTTGCATGTAGTTTGGGAACTGCTCTTTAGGGAACACTGCTTGAGATACCAGCTGCTGTTTCTAGTTTCTCCCATCTCTGCACTTTTTTCAAGCTGGGGTGTGTTGCCTCAGTGAGGCACACAGACTTTCTTCCTGTAGAACTGCACTCAGGTTGCAAAGGTAAATTGCCAGTGAGGCATTTCATGTCTGTGCATTTCAACTACATTTTGGAAGAGGAAATAATCAAACGACACATATTTGCATATTCATATTTTTCTATAGCATCATCCTGTCTGTGAGGTACACAGAAAGTGTTTAAAGGAAAAAGTTGTTTTTTCTTGAATATATAGCAAGGCCTTCAGGGTTTTTTTAATTATGCATTTTCTTGTGTTTGAACTATTAACAATGTCAAGTCTCATTTTTCCTATGGTTTTGTTAAGAATTTCTTGGGAATCTCTAGAGATCATTCCTGGCAGCTCTTGCATCTTGGATGAAAAGGCAAAGAAAATTGAATACTTAAAAAAAGGCACCCTTGGTCCCAGATGCCCATCAAGCTGGAGAACTGAAAAAGTGTTTTAAAAAAATGTTAAAAACCTGAAGGATTTTTAAGAACGTTTCAAAGAACTCTTTTCCACCCAGTTGCTCAGATTCAGTCTCTTGGCACTTTCATCACGGTGTTCCCAGTTATCCATTCACCATGCAATTTTCCAGTGATACAAGACCTGGTTAGCTTTTCTCTTTTTCCTTTTTTTTTTTCTCCTCTGAATATAAATAGATGAGGGAAACAGAGACATCTTACAAGCTCCCTCTCTGCCTTCTTCACAGAAACACCATAAAAAACCTCAGCAATAACAAAGTTCAGGCGTGGTTTTTCCCTTTCACCTTCAATTAAAAGGTGAAGCTTAAGGCTGCTGTTTTGAACATACTCTCTTATGCTGAGCTGGTAAAGGGAAAAATGGTGAGCATTAGTCTTCATTTTGCAGTGGTTGTGAACCACTATCTGCTCATTAAGGTGTTAACATTAGCAGACATAGGAAAGGAGTGTGCAGCTGGGAGAACATGTGGTGAGAGGTGTTAATGGCTTCATGATAGCTCACAGTAATGGTGACATTAATGAGTCTCCCCTCTCACTCAGAGAGCTTACACACTACCATGTAGTATCACTGAATTAATTACAGAATTTTCATTCTGTAATATATGATGACATTATGCTTAGAGCTGTCTAGGGATAATTGTTTATCATTTTCCTGATAGACACTAACAGCTTTAAAAATTCTCATTAAATTGTTAAATGATGGATATCTTTTCCTTCTTTTTCCAAACACCCATAAAGGCAATAATCATACTTGTTACTAAGGGTGTTATTAAATATATTTATTAGTAGGAATATTTTAATAAAATCAATTAAAGGATTATCTTTTTATTAGCTTTTTTTTTTTATGTGGACAAGATCGTCAGCTATAATCTTTGTGAATCCTCCACAGCCATCAAAAGTACGGGTTTAAAAATACTCTTCTGATTACTGGTTAGTTTGCTTGGGTTTATTTTTGAAGACAAGAAGAATCCCAGGAAAGAATAACACTAGCAAAAGATCACTGCTGGTATTTGAGTAGAGCCCTTCAGCTTTTTATTGCCTGTTATTTATATCTCAGTCATGCTGAGAGTGCTTGCCATTGTGCTGAAGGCTGCACAAATGTATTGTGATATGCTTCATGCTGAAGGTCTTTAAGGTATAAATAAACAACACAAAAAGCAAAAGGAGGCACAGAACACCATGAATAGATGTGCTTACATTCACGTCTGAGAAGAGGAGGGAAGACAAAGTGGAGTGTATCTCAGAGGTCTATGAGGCCCTGGCTCTCACTGCTGTCTGGAGCACTCTGTAGCTGAGCTGGCACCGTGCTCTCACTGGCACAGCCTTGCACGAGGCACAGGCACTGACTGCTGCAGCTGGAGCCTCAGGTGGGACCGCTGCGTTGAGCAGCACGTGCTGCTTGAAAAGCAAGGTGGGCAGACTGGATTGAGCAAACTTGAGATAGTGGTAACATACCTGCCTCAGGAACACTTGAGATAGTGGTCAACTTGAGATAGTGGTAACATACCTGCCTCAGGAACACTTGAGATAGTGGTCACCTTGAGATAGTGGTAACATACCTGCCTCAGGAACACTTGAGATAATGGTAAACTTGAGATAGTGGTAACATACCTGCCTCAGGAACACTTTGGAACTGTTGCACCACCGGTTTTCTTGAGAACTCTGTGCCAAATCATCTTCCTCTCAGCTATAGTGTGGAAATGCCCTGTTAAAAGATGAAAATAATTCTTACTTTAAAAAATAGTACTAAAGCAGTGTTGTATGACTACATCTTACTCACAGCAATACTGAAATGATCCAAAATAAGGTATTGATTGTGACTTCTGAGATGTTCATTCGGTTCAGTGACAATGTGTGATGAGAATCAGGAAATGTTTTTTTCTTTTCTTTTTTCCCCCAGGAGTTTGGAAAGTCCTGGGAAGAAGTGCAGTCAGAGGATGACCGGGAATTACTAGATAACCTAGAAGAGTAAGAGTTACTTATGTACCCATTGCACAGACTTGCAGGACCATTATTTTTTTAAGTAGTTGCAGGGAAAATGCTGTGCACAGTTAGCACGCAGTTTAAATTCATTTAAGCCAATCAAATCAACTCCAAATTGTCCTCATTAAAAACACTTTTCAACAATGAGAGCTGTAAACTCCATATTTCATCCAGAAGCCTGTTTTTTGTTTCTCTAGAGCTCAAACAAGAGCCTTCTGAGTTTGTAGTGATGTAGACAAAATGCATTATTGTTTACTTTTGCACCAGAAAACAGTCAGATTTTGCTCAAATTTAAAAATTAAAAGTAAGCATCAAAAGTGTTAGTATGAAGAATAAATTGTATTTAAAAAATTGATTAAAAGGTAATAACTAGAGATTAAAGAAGGATTTTAAAGGAAGCTTCTCAGCAGTGCTGATTGAGGGCAACATCCACCTCCTCTGCATTCTTCTGTGATCCAGGCCCTCAGATCACTGCAGAGGTGATTTCCTTGGCCATAGAAAATTGAATAAGCAGGAAGTAATTTATGGGTATCAAGGTCCCTGATCTTCCTGGTTCTCTCTGTGACTTGAGGTTAATTTTACTTGACTCTGCCTGGTTGCAGTAATAGTTCTATCTCTCAGCAGCATTAGGATTTAAATGAATGTTTTGGTAAAGTATTCTCTGTGTACTTGTCTAAATGTAGCATAAGTGAGTAATTAATATTTCATAAGTAAATAACAGAGTTAGCTCTGCCTGATGATTATGACTTTGGCTGATGTATTGAAAGATTAGAAAGGTATACAAGAATTTTAAAAGACCTTACAAAAATTAATACTGAAAGCAATATTTAATGACTTGCCAAACTGGATAGAAATTGAAGTCAGTGTTCTGTTTATTAGTGCAGACAGTTTCAGATAGGATTAAATGACTGTCAGCATAGAAATTACCCAATTTTGATTGCTCAGTTTTTCTCAAATTTCTAATTTTTTTAGACTCTACACCAGATTGTAATCATGTATCCAGCTATAAATCCACACTGTCTTTTCCACCCTTTTAAAATACTCAGTTTCTCTGGATTTCTAGTGTTGTGAAAGCAGAATCTGAATTGCCCTTTCTCAAAATGTCTCTTTCCACAACTTAATGAATCTTTTTGACTTTTATTCATAAGAGATTGGTCTGACTGGGAAGAGCATCCTGTATGTGCAGTTTGCCTGTTTTGTGAACAACAAGCAGACACCACAGAAAAACTGTATCTTCACATGCAGGTAGGACTTCTTTTAAATAACAGTTTTTTCATCACTGTGGAATTAAAAATTGTGTTTGTAATGTCTTTATTAAAGTCAATTCAGCTGCTGCATTAAAATGTCCTCTTCAGCACAGAACTAAAGCACTGCATGCACCTCCAGCATCTATTGTTTAAAACATGCAGAGAAGTCAAGCTTTACATTAGGAGTATGACTGTCTATTACTTGTGAGTGTACAGACTGCTACAGGCAGTAAAGAAATAGCATCTTTGATATCATGGTGGTTTCATGATTTAATATATATTATGGTTAGCATCTGTGTTTCACTTTTAATAAACTATTTAACAGTATTAAATATGAATGCAAAAGTTTCTGATAAACCAAAACTTCTGGGGTTTGTTTCTTGCATTCATGTTTGTGTGTCTATATGTGTGTGTCTGTGTCAGCCCATGAAAAGCTGAGCTGTTTTTAACTTGGAATAGTAGAAGTAGTGGAAATAAGATTTTTTTTCTTCCCTTTTTTTTTCCTCCAGAAATCACATGGATTTCACTTTCCTAAAATAAAGTCAGAGCATGGTGAGTAAGAGGGGCTGTAATTGTCAGAATTTGCCACTAGTGTGGAGAAAACCACATCATAAGAATAGTGGAAAACAAGTTTATTGGTTTTATTTTTGTAGAGACATTTAACTTTTCCATAATGGAAACTGTTTCTGCCAGCTTACAAAAGCAAGCCAAGAACACTTTATTTTTATGGAACTGTTGCTACTGCCAAGGATGTGTGCTATTTTCTTTAGACCCATTGGATTCTTTTGCAGAGTAGCTTCTACAAATACCTGCTCTATGGGTTCCAGGTCTGGCTGCTGGAGACTTGGAAGTATTACTATTTTTATTATTCTTGTTGTTGTTATTATTATGCCTGTTTATGCTTGCTTATGCAAGCTAGGAGCTTTGTTTGCCTAATGTTTGCTTTCTGCTAAAGAATAGAATCATTTAGGTTGTGGAAGGCCTTTAAGATCCTTGAGGGCAACTATTAACCCAGCTCTGCCAAGTCCACCACTAAACCATGTCCCTGAGTGCCACATCTACACGTATTTTAAATACCTGTAGGTATGGTGACTCAGCTACCTCTCTGAGCAGCCTGTACCAAGGCTTGACAAGCCTTTTGATGAAGAAATTTTTCTTAATATCCAATTTAAATCTCCCCCTATCACTTGTTACTTGGAAGGAGAGACTGACCTCTACCTGGCCTCCTTTCAGGTAGCTGTAGAGAGTGATTAAGTCAGTCTGGAGCCTCCTTTTCTCCAGGCTAAAGAGGGGGGCAATCCCTGCTCTGCTCCTGCTGGCCACACTATTGCTGATACAGGCCAGGTGCCATTGGCCTTCTTGGCCCCCTGGGCACTCATGTTCAGCAGCTGTCACCAGCACCCCCAGGTCCTTTTCTACTGTGCAGCTTCCCCCAGCCTGTGACACTGCATGGGTTGTGTGACCAGTTGCAGGACCCAGCACTTTGTCAAACACAATGCAATGACATCCTGACCCAGGCTTATCTCTAACAGGCCTGGTTTTATCCCTTACCCCCTTCAAATCTAGTTTGAAATTGTCTCAATGAGCCCTGCTAACTCCTGTGCAAGGATCCCTTTCCCCCTCTGAGACACATGTACCCCATCTGTCACCAGCAGGCCTGGTGATCCAAATACCCCAAATTCTTCCAGTGACACCAGGCTTGGAACAAGGTATTGATCTGCTGGCTCTTCCTGTTTCTTCCCTCATTATTCCTTGCAACTGGAGCACTGCTTGTGCTCCTGATCCCTTAAGCAGTCTTCCCAAGGCCCTGCAGTCTCTCTCGATTGCCCTGGGACTTCTTGTTGCAACTCCATCACTGCCCACCTGAAAAATCACTAACAGATAATTGCCCATGAGGGCAGGAAGGTTTCTCATCACACATTTAACCTGAGCCCCAAGGAGGTAGCAGACTTCCCCTAGAAGTGAGTCTGGTGGGCATTTTGGCCTTCATTCCTTCCAGCAGGGAACCTTCTGTGACAATGACCTGTATTTTTTCTTTATGGGAGCAGCTTTTTTGCAGGGCATAGGCTGACTTAACCCCGGTGGCACCTGTGTGCTGGATGAACCATTGTCCTTGTCACTGTTGGGTTCCTCTTGCAGGGGCTCACACCTGTTACACCTGGGGAGGTGGGGCAGTCACAGAGGAGACAGGTCTGCTGTAAGGGACTGCCCCTGTCCCTAAAGTCACTGTGCTCAGGCAGGCACAGGGAGGGCAGGGAATCCTGTCTGCCTGCTGGGCCTGTCCCAGGGAAGCCAGGGTACAATGCCAATAGTCAGTCTCCCTCTCATTTCCCAAGATTCCTCAACCTACTTGTGTCCTCCTGAAACTCCATCACTAAGCCTAAAGACAGACTGAGAGGAAGCAAAATGTTTGCAGTTTTTGCACTAAAAGAAGGGTTGGTTTCCCAGCAGCTAGGAATAAACACTTATTAATTTGCTAAGATACAGCATGCAGGCAGTGCTGTCTTCAGTAAACTCTTATCAATTCTTACGCTTAATCCAAGAAGGCATTTTTAAATTAAGACTTATGTTGCCCAAGTGCTTGTTTACTGCCATCTCTCCCAGGTCTGAATTTCTATCAGCAAGTAAAACTAGTGAATTTCATCAGAAGAGAAATCCATCATTGTCGTTGTTACAACTGCCAGGAGAAATTTGAATCCAAAGGAGGACTGATAAGTCATATGGAAGAGACCAAACACATTGCATTCCTGCCAGCCAGGTCTACATGGGATCAACCACAGTAAGGGCAAATACATTTCTTCCAACATTTATACTTTTACCTGATAATTTCTATGAAACAGTAAGTTGAAAGTTCTGAGATTTGCAAATACAACAGTGCCCTGAGCTCCCTAACTTTAGTGGCCCAGATAAAATAAGTGATCTCAGAACTACTAAGAATTAGAAATCTCTATACAGTCTGAAGATATAATTAACATAGGATAGTGCTGTTCTAGTTGCATCCAGGCTGCGGTGTTCCTATACATAGGATCTGCTCTTTCAAGTCACTATCCTAGAGAAGTTCCGTATTGCAAAATTGTTCTAGAACCAAACCAAGTCAAACCCCTTCTTTTGCATGTCTAATGTACATATATGCATGATGTCTACCTAACTTTAGCATCAAAACAAGTTGGTTCTTTACCCATAGTTTTTTCCATGGAAAATAGAGAGACAGTGTAACAAAACACTGGTTCAGACTCTAAGTAGGCTCTATGGGTCCAGGGAATGATGCTCTCTGCCAGGTGGTAGAGCACAGGGAGTGTTCTAACTCAAACACCTCAGTTCAGCATTTGTTGAGGGACAAATATGGATCTGTAGTCTCTTTTGTAATATCATATGGTTGAATAAATAGGAGGAAGGGCTCATCTGTTGTCAGCTCTTTTCTATGACTCTTCTGCACTGTGCATACCTGCAGTTGATTTTTTGGGTGTGCTGTTTGCTGACATTCCAGACAACCAGACTTGCTCATGTTTCCTTTTTAAAATTCTTGTCTCAGCCTCTCAAACAAAATGTGTTACTGTCTAGTAATCGTGTTTTGTTGCTTTCAGGTATTATTTTCCTACCTATGAAAATGATACTCTCCTGTGTACACTGTCAGACAGTGAAGATGCAAAAGCTGAGGATCAAAGTGAAGAAGTGCCTGTTGTAAGCGAAGATATATCCAGTCTAAAAGCTCTCAAACAGAGCAGTGTTTTAAACCAGCTTCTGTGTAAAGAAAACAAGAGTCAGGAGAAATTCTGATCTGGAAGTACAGTGGCTGTCCTTTAGTGCTTTTTCTGCAAGACCAAAAAAAAAAAAAAACAATACTATTGGAATACAGTTAAACTCACAAATGTTATCATCATGGCACAAACATTAAAAAGTGAATGCTAAATAAAAATTTAAGTGTTAACTTTGTTGGTATATCTTCCTTTAAATTTTAGCTTAATTTTAAAATTGAATGCTCGATTTTCTGCTAGGATCTTCAAATACCCTTAATGCGTTAGTGTTACTTACAAACTTTTCATCTTTTTAAAATTTTTCCTGAATCAATCAGAATATGAGTTCTATTTTAAGGCCACCTTGTGAAAGGTGGGAACAACTGAGACAATGTGTAAAGCCAGTGAGTAAATCTTCTATGTGTTATTGCTGTTAGAGAGCAGACAGAAAATGTAGTTCTTGGTGTGGTGTGTGAAGGAAATCTTGCTCATTTTTACCTTGGAACTTTTGGAAAATAAAAATGAATTTGTATATCTCTATTATTAATCATCAGTATTTAAGACACATGGTGCCTTCTGAAAACTAGCTCAGAAACATCAGTAAAGCTCTGCCTGCCTTGTGAATATCTGACTGCATGAAAAGTTGTCAATCCAAAGCCTAAAAAAGCATAGGAATAATTTCAATATTGGTTGCATCAAAAATCCAAATAATTTAAAGTATATTTCTTGTATGGTTATGAACTGAGATGTTAATGAATGACTTAGAGAATTGCAGACACATAACCCAAATTAAATCCTAAAAATCTCAAGTCCAGAAAAGTTGCCATATTTCCTTTTCAGGGGCAGAAGGTCTTCAGCATGTCCAGAAAGAATCTCAGTCTTGATAGGGTAAAGCTGCTCAGAGCACAGGTCCTGCTACGATGATCCAAATTAAGTATTCCTGAAATGTTAAGGAGTTCCAGAATTCAGGTTTAGTTTTCCATAATATGTATAACCTCTTTCCAAAGTGTTAGTACATTGTTTTTTCTTCTTCAGGTCAGTGTTAGAGCACTGGCTGAAAGAATGGAAGTCTAGTCTCAGTGCCCTTCCCTGCCTGAGAAGATTCAGAGCTTCAGCTTTGCCTTTGCACAGCCCTTGTTACCTGAAATTCCTTGCTATCAATTCCTTGCTATCAATAAGAGTTGTTGTTTGTCTTTGTGAATTATGAAGCTTCTCCTGGGAGCAGGGGCTAAAGTGCAAATCTTTAGCCATGTTCTGCTAAGCTTCAATGTCCCACCTAATTCACCCTGCAATCTTGTTTGCATCAGTTTCTTTTCATTTGCATTGAACTGGTTTTCTCCTGCCATTACACATCACCCTCTAGCACCTCTCTTTGCTTTCTCTTGTATATTTTTCCTTAGGCCCGGGTGCTCTGGAAATAAGTTAGACCAACAGGATACTGAAAATGCACTGAGTAAGGCAGCCCAGCCACATAACTGCAGAATGAAACAGAGACAGAAGCAGTATCTGACTCTGTCAAGAGGAAATGGGATAGAAGGAAGTGCAGCAGGTGCTGAGAATACAGACAAAAAAAGGGGACAGGTGTAGTCATACGTTTGCATTGGTACAGAAATCTAGGAGGAGCAAGCACAAGCCAAATATTTTTGAACTAAAATGTCCTGACCCTCTTAAATAAGCTACAGTCTGTACTTCTTGCATTTGTAAAATTCTTAATTTCATACAGCAATTGCAATGGCTGTTGCTGCTTTTTTTTCCCCCTAATTTTCTCCAAGCAGTTATTTTCTTCCTATCTTAGAAATTGATTTCAGTCTTTGCTTTTTAGTCAGATTCTTAGCTGAGGGAATAAGAGTTAATGGGGCTTACATTAGTGATGTGTGTTGAGCAATGGAAAAAATCAGCAAAAGAACCATGGCAGCAGCACACGAATGAGTTTTATGGCAAGCGCATCTCAGGAGGGCACATTAAGGGGAACATAAAATTTTACTGACATATAATAAAGCAAAATTGCAAAACATTTCCTAATCGTAAGGAATGTGATGCTGAGTCATTCAAATCCCTACAAATGAAAACAATGTCAGCAATATGAAATAACTCCTGTTCTGGTTCTAAGAAATTTGAAAAAGAAATGTTTCAGTGCAGAATTAAGAGACTATCTAAAGAAAAATTGTATAAATAACACAGACTGGTTGTCTATTTTGAGTAAAGAGAAAAAGGGACTTAGAAAAAATTCATAAGCAGTGTATAACTGTTCACTGGAAATATCAGGAGCATGAGGAATCAGATTAGGGTTGAGCTTGTTATGAAAAGGCAACAAAGTAGGTTTAAGTCTTTTGTAGGTTCACAGAGAGGGTTGGTTATAGTTTCTAGAGTAAAAATCAAGCATTTTCATTTAGCACAATGATGCTTGTCATTTTGGTGGAGCATACTTATTTGTTCATATAATGCCCACAATTTTCCCTAGGCATTCTTGTCCTCTTATCTGTTTTAAAACTGAAGCTATTTTTTGTCACAAATAGAGGACACAGTAATGACTGCATACAGTTATTAGGGGCAAATATAATCTTCTATAAAAAGTATTTTTGGAAGCATTGCAACAAAAAATATAATAATGCCTTAATTCCTGAAGTGGACAGAGTTCAGGTTGCAAATGCTCTTGCGAGAGACAGATCAGGAGTATGAGTACTTTTAATTGGTATGAAAAAATCTATACTAGTTTAACTCCAATGAACATTTCTTACAATAATTCTTCTTAGCCCAGATGTGGACTCCTTATAAACATTCACTTTTCTGTATCTAAAGCCATGTTTGGAAGGATCTGGGTTAAAGGAAGACAAATGTTTGTGTCCAGGTGACTGGTAATCTTTCCTGCTCTTTTTACAAATATCTTAATTATGTCTTTTATGTTTCTCCACATTCAGTTTAGTCTGATAAGTCTGTGCAGACTTAATCTGACTTAAGGAGTTAATGGTTGTTGGCTTCCATTTAAGACACTGTTTTCTGTTTCTGTCTACATTTGCCTGGCTGCTGTGAGAGCTGTCAGTGTCTTCTCTTAGCTGGCTAAATGGTACCTGATGTGAGAAACACCAGACTAGGTCTCTGAAAAGTCTCTCTGCTGTTGTTCTTTCTCAGTGTCATTGCTGACTCTGAATTCCAGTCAGAGCTCTACTAGTGAGTGAGGTGTTTGTTACAGTCTCTCTCTCTCTCCTTCTTCCATTTAACAGTGTTTGACCTAAATCTGAACTTTGAGTGGAAGTAAACAAGGTTACCAGTGTCCATTCCCAAATTGAAGTCCAGAGCAGACAGTGGACATAGGCCTTGGCATCATCTTCTGTCTGCTGCCAATGAACAGCAGCAAATTCCTGGCTTTGCTCATGACTTGATGCTGTATTAAATGGTCTTGCATTACTTGCATTTTACTTAGATGTATACAGAAGCCAAAGAGAATCAAAGATCCCTGGAGAAAAGCTGTATTTTGCATTGGCAACATGAAAAATACTTTGTTTCCCCTGGAGGGAAATAAAGTCAGGATGCTTCTGAGGCTTAGTTACAATACAACAACTGAAGCATCTGTTGTTCAAATTATGCCCTGGTCTGCCTCTGCCAGGTATGTCAAACTTGGTTAGATAACAATTGTCACATGCAAGAGGTAATTTGTAGCCCTAGAAGGACTTACTGCTTCCATGCAGTAGTCATTAAAATCAGCTGCTGTAGAAATATATGCAGCAGTGGTTGCATGTAAAATTAATCCCTTTTTTCATGAGCATTCAATACGCTGTTCTTCCGAGTACAGGTTTTTTTCCTTTCCGTAGGAAATTTTCTCCTACTAAGGTGTGCCCAATTTGACTTCTTCCACCAGGAAGAAATTTTTAGTTGCTTCTTGAATTGGATTTTGCATCTTTTGCATCTTCTTGCTCATGAAGATCATGCAGACATGATCTACTTTGTCATGCAGACAAAGTAACTATTTTAGTGATTAACATGTAACCCTTTAGTTGAATTCACACTTGATATTTTAAATCCCTGATAAATTCACTCTCTCCACAAAAAGAGCAGGGGAATTAAGGATATTTACAACTAAAAATACATCAGTTGTGTTTGCATAAATTTAGATAAAAATAAAAGTGTTTTTGTTCCACAAATGTACCTTTGAACACAATCCTCTCAATCTGGTTTATGATCTTGAGACTGAAAAGCTGGCTATGTGTAGATTACATATGGGTCTAATGTCTAGCCTTGCATTATCATCAATAAATGTAGTCTGTGGATCCTAGAGTCATTCAGCTCACCCTAAAGAAGTGCCAGTGGCAGATTTCTAGTGTTACTGCTAGAACACTGATATGCTTCAATTGTCATTCTCAGTAAAAACAAATGCTTCAAAATTTCACATTTTGAGGGGGTCATACAAAGCATTTGTCTGTCACATCACATCTCATGAGTGTGTAGTAAAATCCCTCAGAATAACTACAGGCAGACTTTTGGTATCACCTCCAGCCACAGCTTCATTGTATGTCAGGAGATTTACTTTTTATTTCTATGCTTTCTGGAAATAGCAGAACAATCTAGGAATAAATAATGCAGGAATTGCTAATTGATCATTAGGGAGTCTCTCTTTGTAAACTGCCCGCACAGCTTTGCAGAGCCAAACACCGCTTTAACCTTTAGGTGGTTTTCAATTTAGGCTTCCAGTTGTACTGAGGTCATTTTGTTACTTTCTGCTGCATATCTGTGTCTCCACACCACTTATGGAAATATTGCTATGGATCTTCACAAATATTTGACCTGTTGCAATAGACTGGTTTTTGTTAGAATCTAGGTGAAATGAAGAGCAGATAAGCAAGGATGGAGCTTAGCATTTGTGAAGAAGGATCATGAACATGTGACAGTGCTTGCCTCCTGTATTTTTACAAACAGGGATTTACCATGCATTCTTTGACAAATTGTTACTTCCCTCTGCTTCAGTTTCCTAAACAGCAAGGTTGTGATTATATAATAAGAACTTTTAGGAAGAAAACCACACATAGAAGATAGGATTCCAATGTATGCATGCAGCTTATCTGCATTAGTTGGGCTTTCAAATTTGAAATATTTAGGTCAGAAGGTGACTAGATCACAGTCAAAAGGTTTACTCATTCAGGAGGAAGAAACTTAATATTGGGATTACATTCCCATAAGGAAACAAATGTTGAACATTTTGAAAATTACTTTTTTTTTTTTAAAGAAGGGTTAACTTCCAAATCAGATCTTCAGAATATTTCCAATTTGCCTTCAGTTGAGGTTTTCAAGTAGAGAATGTATATTTTTTAGAAGATCCTCTGCTTTTTAGCAATTGATCCATTGCTTTATAAGCAGGCTCTATTTAAAATCCTAGCTCTTTAAGAAGGTTTCAAGTGAAGGTTTATATTTTTCTCAAAAAGTATACACGTGAGGTAGGTAAGACTTCTCAGGTTCGCTTAAGCCTGTTATTGCATGTACCTTGCTTTTCCTTCAGTGTAGGAAAATCTCTGATTAACACAAGATTTCTTTTCACTATTAGAGCTGATACTTGGATATTTTCTTCTCAAAAGTTGCTGGAATGGTACTTATGTTCATGTTGTCATCTTTACCAGAGACTTGAGTTTTTTAATTTGCCTTGAGCCACTCAGACAAATAGTTACATTTCAAGTAAGCAATCTGTCAAAGGACTGATGCTGGGATCCATGCTTCAGTGCAACAGCGTGGACCATTTTCCCATGGACTGTCCCTAGGGATCTTTAAAGATGAAAGAGATGTTGTTCCTTCTGCCTCCTAGACTTTGGTGACACTGGGAAATTTGTTTAAATGCCCCTAATGACTGATTTGAAACTAGTTAGATAGGATTCCAATCAATACCTAAAATGAATGTTAGCATCCTGTTGAGCAAAGATTTCCTGCTGTTTAGTTTTGTTTCCGGCTGGAAACAAAAAAAA
Organism: Hypocryptadius cinnamomeus; assembly: GCA_013400635.1. Lineage (NCBI taxonomy): Eukaryota > Metazoa > Chordata > Aves > Passeriformes > Zosteropidae > Hypocryptadius > Hypocryptadius cinnamomeus. The sequence continues at coordinate 77,513 of VYZP01022018.1, forward strand.
AAACAAAAAAAAAAACACCATTCCTTAATATATGTGACAGTGTTTATCTACTAAATTTTTGGAACTTTGTGCTGATTAAAAATAGTACAGTTCTAGAGTCTGCCCTCTCTTGTTTCTACTGTTTTATTCCTCATCTCTTCCTCTGCCACCATCCCTCCCATTACCACTGGCCACCTCCCACACCTGAGTCAGGTTTTCCTTGCAGTCTTTCATCTGTAAGCTATACTAAATCTTATTCCAATATTATTCCAAGCTAAGGATTTAGTAGATCTTCATACATGTGCAGGATGCCTCCTCTGCAGACTAAGAGCTTTGCAGAAGCAGTGGCAGGTAGATGGGTTAAATGTTTTGGTGTTCTCTAGTCATGAAGTAAAAGGCAAGAACATGTTTCCTGCATGTACATGAGATAATCTGTGTAAAAAGCAGTAGTTAACACTACTTGTCTTGCAAAAGGGCTTTTATTAAATCAATAATGATAAAAAATGTAATTTATTGGACATAATATTTGAGCATAATATAAACAGATGACTGGTGTCATCTGTTGTGCAGGCTGTAAATTGATGCTCTGGTAAGAGCATATACTACAAATAGTAAAAAAAAATATGGATTTTAGGGCTTCTTTCTAATTTCAAAGAATTAAATAGTATTTTATGTCTTCCTTTGAGAAGGCTATATCCATTCAAGGGATTTGAACATTTTGTCCAGGTATTTAGGGTAAACACTGCTTGTCCCTCTGAATTTTGATAGAAATTGAAGTGGTCCTTGATGAGACACATGGTGGTAAGGCAGCCATCTGTTTAAAAAGGGGTCCAATAAATCTCATTTTCAGTGACTGAATTAAAATACCCTTTATCTTTAGCTCCTTTCATTTTATTAATTTTTTTATTAATTATTTTTCATTTACTTTATTTTTGTATCACATTATGTGGAAGACAGGAGGCTTAGAACCTGGAAATAGAAATTTCAGAAAAGGCAGAAGCCATGTAATAGTGGTACAGCTTGAGATGCAGGATTTCCAAAATGTCAAAGGCGTGCCAATAAATGCATTTTTTCCAGTATAATCAGAAATCTTGCAAAAATCTGAAATTAAGTTTTTGTTTTCTGAAATTAAACTTTAATTCTCAGGAATGAGAGATATTCAGAATACTTAGCACACAGAAATTGTTAGAAGGCCTATTTAGGAAGTAGATGTAGCTTGTTTACACTTGAATACCAAGGAATAGACAGACCAGAAGTAAAACCTCCCAGACCTCATGAATCCTTCCTAGAAATTGTCCTTCCCTTCCCACTCTCCTATTAGCCCTGATGTCTCAAATCTTGGAAGATTTTGAGGGCCCTTGGTTTCCCGTGGTTTCAATGGGAGTTGCCAGGAGCAGCTTTCACATTCAGTCACCCAATGTATTCACTCCCTTTACAGACTGCTGCAGGCAGGAGCTGCAATATGTCACACTGTAAGATATTTTTCTAGGGAGCAGTGCCTGTTTTTATGACAAAGAGCCACACAAGTGCTTGCAAAGACACCAAGGAAGGGAAAGACACTAATTTTCTCCCCTCCCATCTCCAGCAGGTGAGTGACACCACTTCTGTCCTGTTCTGCAGCCAACTGGCAACTTGCCTTGTCCAAAATACACCTTTTCCTGTGGTGGTGGAAGGTAATGACCTCCCCATCATCCAAGGACAGCCAGAAGAATGAGAAACCCTCCTGATTTCTTCTTCCAAGAGCACTCTGTTTATGCTCACCCTTCTCTGTTTTGAGGCAGAACACGCATTTTTATCCCTGCCTCATCAGGTGGTGTAGGGGGTTGCAGGCAGATGGTTCACTGTCAGGCTCCAGATTTCTTTAATCCCTCCTTTCTCTTGAGGGCAATAGCTAATATGCCAGCTAAAAACACAACTAGAGCACTACTTACTGATATTTTTTGTCCAATGACTGCTGATATGGAAGTTCATGAATATGCACAGATTATTTTCAGTGAAATCTTTGAATTTCATGGTTATATCCAAGTAAGGTTTTGGGTGCTTTAAAACTAAGCTAAGCAAGGTTCAAATTACTGGGTTTTACTCCAGTGACTGTTTGTCTGGATTTTATGCTACTCTCAGAGGCAGGAATTGTCCCTCCAGGCCGACTGCCCTCAGCATGGGGGTTTAGACCTGTGCCTGTTTTGGTGCCACATTCTTCTTGCATCTCTTTTGTGGCAAGACATCCATGAGACTTGAAAATGTTTAAGATGAGGCTGCCTGTGCAAAAAATGGTTTAAACATTTTTAGGCAGAGGAAGGTGCCAGACCAAGTCCCCACTCCCTGTGCATTTGTACTAACTAGGTTCTTACATAGCAATTCCTCCCACAGCATGAAAGCAAGCAATGAACACATTTCAATAATTTAAAACCAGATGAAAACAATCTCCAGGGAAGACTGTGAGCTCCATATCTCACCTAGATGGAATTTCTGCAGCCCTCATACGATAGAGACCGTGGATGCAAACACCTTTTTGGCTGGCTCCCTTTGCTGACTGGTTTGTTTTAGTGCGCTTGTCACTATGGAGCTGGGCAGGGAATGCAGGTAGCAGCTGGGGGTTCTGCATTTCGTGGCAAGGGCAGGTACCTAAGAGTTACTACAGAGCATCTGAGCTGCTCATGAGGGCCCCCGCAGCCCCCCTATGTGAGCAGAGTGGAGAAGGGTGTGCCAGCGCGGAGACGCTGCGGCACAGCGCGGTGACCTGGGCTCACCTGCTTTGGCTCTCTGGGCCACTGCACGGTGAGGTAATGAGCCTCAATCAGGGGCTTGAGGCAGCTTTTTTGTATCAGTGCTGTTTAACTTCTCCAAGTCCTGCAGGTAGTTGTTGCAAAAGTAAAATGCACACAACTGCCACAAGTTTGCCATTATTGGATTAACAAGCTGCAGAGGTCCCTCCTGTCCTTTTCTGCGTAGCGTTGCTGTTCTTACTTGAAATTGGTTTTGTCACCAGTGACAGTTTGCAAACTGCCTCACCTTTAGAAAGTTGACCGCTTTAGGCTCTGCATCCATTACTGTCACTTAACACATTGAGAGAAATGTGGATACATCTGCTTCCATGCAACATGCTACAAACTTCCTATGAAAAAATCAGATGTGATGTTTTGACAGCTGATATTGCTTAGCATGCAAGGCAAGTTCTACCTGAGATAGGCAAAACCGCTGTCAATGAAGTAGAAAACTTGAAATGTGCCAACTTCCTGGGCTGACAGGTATAGTACAGAGCAGGAATATTCAACCCTGTTTGTTCAGGAGGTACAGACAGCTTAGAAACTTGTGGCACACACAGAGTCACACATGAAAGATGCATATTTGCTTCTCTCGGTCATTTTGGAAGCAGCCACTGGAGCACCTGGTTGGAAACCACAGACAGAACTCTCAGGAGAAATGAAAGGACTAAGTGTGTCCCAGTTTCTGGTTAATGAGAATTAGTGGGTTTTGTGCAAAAATACGTTCAGTCGTATAAAAGTTACATACAGACTACAATAGGTAAATGGCAGAGCTGAAAGGACAGGAAAAGCTGAGGGGCTGAAAGCCCTGTAGCCAGCTGTGCAGTGCTTCACCTCACCATTCCTGCTGCATTGCTTTTTTTAATGAAGTAAATGTTCACATATATACCAATATGGGTCACTGAACTCAAATTATTCTGCAAGCACTTCAGCCCAGTAATACTAAAGAAGAGTTCAAATTATTTCGAACCACTGATACATGTGCAAAAAACTTAGTCATTGTTTTCTGTGTATTATTGATTGTCTCTTTTGCTTGTTTGCTCAAAGGGAGTTAAAAAGGAGCTGAAAGTTTACATCGGGAGCTGAAAGTTTGTAACATCTGGCAGTTGGTCTGGAGGCATCTCCTGGCTTGCAGGAGATTCATTTCAGAATGCTAAATATGCATATTCACTGCTTTTCAGTGATCTGCTAACATCCAGGAGGTAAGATGTGGAGTCTGAACTACCCCCACCCCAAAGGTTTCTGCAGGCAACATATGCATAGAGAGTATGTAGGGGTTCACCACAAGTGTAGGCTTACTGGGGGAGGCATTTGGAGCTCGTGCCCTCAGCCCTGCTTCCTTTAGTGTCTAGCATTTTTATGTTTTGGAATTAATTTCCTGGGAATAAATTCTAGTCTCTCTGAGTGTCCAAAAGGTTTTCTTGCAGGAAATCAGTCTGAGGGTTTGAGAATGCTTTTAGCAAATATTTGTATTAGTACTCAGAGTAGCAAATCAAGCACATACATTATTATCTTCTGGTCGTTCTTTTTCCTTCAACAGCCTCATGGAACACTCAGCTCCAGCTCATTTTTGTGAGGACACATGTCAGACAGCCTCTCTCCAACTTGCTTGAGTGCAATGCAATTTAACGCAGGTCAGGCAATCTAAGAGGAGCATACAAGGCCAAGCAGCTGCATTTGCTCTTCTGGGAAATTGAAGGGAATTGAAAATTTCTCATTATATTTGTGCCTTTGTATTAGAAAGGCAGTTTATTCCAGCCTCAGAAGTTTGCTACCCAAAACTTCTGTGTTAGCACTTGGGTTTTTTTAGTGAAAGATGGCAGGGAAAAAAGGAAGACAGAAATGCAGTTGCATTACATAAAACTGCAAACAGAAGGGCAAAAGCACCCTAAGTAACATTGTGGTCTTTTCTGGACAGTTTACAGAAAGATGCTGGACTTCATTTCCCTATCCACTGCGGTGTCTTCATTTATCAGTATGACTGTACTTCCTTGTATTGGAGCAATTTGCCAAGAAAGTTTCCTTGCAGAGCAAATTTTGAGAGTTTCAAAACCACAAAATCTATTTATCAGTCTAATCTACTGATATCTTTATAAAAGACCTTTTTTTTGTATGAAAAAGTGTTCAGCCATCTGTTTTAATACAAAGAAGCTTATCTGATCCTAATCAGGTTTTCCATATGTACAACTTGGCCAGCATTTTATATCAAGGGATAAATTAGCAAACAAACATAAAGAGAAAATATTAAGTTCTCTTCTCTAGAGAACCCACCTGAATGTAGTTCACAGGTTGGAAAATATTATTAATTATAGCCTTTCTTTCTGCAATTGAAGAAGAAAAAGATACATTTATTTATAGGACAGTTTGCTTATGAAAAAAACTATTGAGGGGACTACTACATTAAAGAAAAACAAAGGATTTTCTTCTATTTGTTTTGCATATTACCTTCTGGCTATTTTTTTTTTTTTGGGCAAGTGTCCTGTGACTCCATGTCAATGCTCTTTGTCCCACACTGATAAGCACCCCCATATGCTAAAGAGTTCTGTCATGGTGCCATGTTCTTAAGGAAAAGATAGGATTTCTGGAGACAACAGCCCAGAAGTGTCCTGTGGGTATGAGCAGTGATTCCCCAGACTTGGTCTGGGTGGGATGACTGTTTAATGATTCATTAGGCTCTCATTAAAAAATATTTGGAAGTTTTGCTGTTCCATTTACCAATACAAACAGCATTACTACATTCTTGGTCTTGCTTCCCTCTCCTTCTTTCCTCTTGCATCTTAATCCTATTTAAGTCCTGGGCTCTGAGCATCAGAAGTACATTCATGTGTATTTGCAGAGTTCCAAAATATCATAAGCACCTTTTCTGCTTTGACTTAGGTCTGGTACAATATAAAAATTTATAATAACATTAGCTCCCAGCTCCTTCTTTCAAGCATCAGGTAGGTGTGTTCTTTCATCCTCCATGGGCAGTTATCATCAATTTATAATTAGGCCAGCTACTGTAGGATTCTATGTAGTTTTCCTACTGGCATGTAAATAATACTCTGTTAATACTCTCAGAAACCACATCCTCCTCTCCCTGAAGTACTTCATTAATGTATTACCCTCATGTTTTCTAAGATAGCCCAATTCTACACTCTTATGCTTACAGAAGCTGTTGGATTCTCCTAAAGCAGAGACTTGAGGGTAGCATAACTGTAACATGAAGGTCTAACCCTTAAATGCTGGAGTCAAGTGCAAACCTATGCCCTTGTAGGGAAAGTTGTTCTCCAGAATTACCTGGAACTCAATAAGGCACTTGTCATTAAGGCTGTTAATTGGAGAGGGAGGCAAGCACTGTTCCCACAGTTTCCAGCACTCGTGCTTGGGTCCACCTAAGAGCTGAGGCAGCAGTGCTGGTTGTGAGGATGAAAAGCATTTCTAAACATTACACTGCATTTCTTCAGCTCTTTGAATTAAAGATGCTAAAATACTCAAATATAGTGACAGTAGAGCAATACACACCATAGGTATATGGCAATGAGCTTTGGGCAAGAGGGATAGACACTGTGCACTATTATGCAAGAATCCCAGGCACACCCTCAGGATCAGGTGGAACCTGCTCTCCATCTTTGCTCACTGTGTGTCTGCTTGCAGTGATTGTTTTAGGATATTATCCTGAAAACCTTTTCCTATTTCCAATACATACTCATTTGCATTCACATGGGATAATACTCTGCAGTTGTTACTAACTAGATGCTGAATATCCTCTTCCAAATAGAGGTATTGCCCAACAGGAGCAGAGGAACTTGAATGAAAACCCATAGTTACCCAGTGGGAATGAGGAATCATTTCTAATCTTCTCCCTGCAATTTCTATAGGTCATTGAAATGCAGGGGGTCTTACAGAATCTTCCATTATCTGTGGAGGAAAAATCCTTGCCACTTTACAATAATTGTGCTATTCTGCAAGGAGAGCTGTGAAACCATGGCTATATTTTTACGCTCTTTAGCCAAACATTTTTTTCTGACTTGACCAGCTTTGAGTTTAATTTGGAAACCTTTCCAACTCAAAACACATGGGAGTACCTCTCTAGCATGAGGCAATTCAGTAGAGAAACACCATATCACCTCCACATAAGAGCTTTTGGGTATGATATTATGCCTTGCAGACAATCCTCAAGCTGTGCCAATTGTTTCATGGTGCCTGCATGTTACAAAAATTGTGCATATTAAAAGTGGAACGGCCATTAAAAGATGTCTGTGTTAGGGAAAGGCTGAGGTAAGGTCTGCTAGAAGTTTGTGCTGACTAAACATCCTTGCTTTAAATCTTCACTCACAGTAAGAGGGTGTGAAAGGGCCATTCCAGAAATACCACCTCTGATCTCTGCCTACAGACAGGGGGGTAGAGGTTAAACCCTAACTTGTCAAGTCCTTTTTAAGAATCATTCATACATTAATCCCATTGAGCAGTCTGCTATGGTTGGAGACACAAAATGATCCCCAGACATGAGAAAAAGCCCTGATAACTGCCCAGGGCTGCACTCAAAAATTCATGTACAACAGCAGGGCTCAGTTAAATCCTCAATTACTGTGAATGCCCTGAAAATCTGGCATTTCCAGCTATCAGACATGCAAGTTAGGGGCTCTGCACAGCCTTTTGCAGACTGCTGTTTTGCAAATCAGGCTCTACAAGGCTAGAAGTAAGTCAGGAAAACAAGTGAGGCAAGGGGCAGCCTGGCTGACTGCTTGTGAAACCCTTCTGTTGGAAACAGGCTCCATGCCAGCTTCTTCTTTTCTATGATGTTTCCCTTTCAGGTTTGAGTCCACTGTCTACCTCTGCCTCTTTTGAAGATTTTTTTTTTCCTTTGAACATTGCGTTCTTGCTTCACGGGGAAGCAGAGCCATGGGAGCACCAGCAAAAAAAAAAAACAAAAAACCACCACATTTGTAGCTCAAGAATCCACAGTTCGGGCCTCTTACTTCATTTGCTTTTGTATCCTCACACATATTCAAACCCCTTACAACCTCAGTCCCTGCTGGAAGCAGTGGGTTTGCCAGTTCCCCATTTCTCTGAGTGTTAGAGGTATTGTTAGGGCATCATCTATATCTGGAAGAGAAGGCAGTTACTTTGAAACCTATGTAGCAATTGGGACCTAATTTCATTAAAAAGATGGAAAGACAGTTTTTCTTTTTTCCTTGAAAAATAGAATCCCAGCTTGATAATGCCTAAGAAAGCTCTGAAACACTTGCTGAGCTGGTTGAAATAGATACGCCTAAAATAGATTCTCCACAGCTAGTTACAGAAACTTAAATCTGAAATATTGATCAGGTAAACTGTTGGAAAAACATGGTGATGTACACAGCCTAACCTTGCCCATTTATGCTTCAAGTAACAGCCCAAAACAGCCAAGTGCCCATATTCATGTTAGAAGGAGGCTTTTTTTTTTTTTTTTTTTTAGAGTAACTTTGTCATGTTTCAGGCTGTACATTCACACCAGGAAAAGAAAAGGAGATCAAAATTTTTCTCAAGCTAATTCCCCCTCTGGAGAGCATCACACTGTGCCACTGGCCAGCCCAGACAGACCCACCGGCCGCTGCCACCTGTCCCCAGCAGCTCCCTGCATCAGGTCATCCTCCTTGTAGCACCAAAGGTTGGGAACCTTTCCAGTCCCTGTCATAGGCTTTTCCACACAGAGCACAAAAGGCCTTGTCCAGGGCTGTACCAAAGCCAAGCCTAGCTTTGGGCTTTCCTTTTTTTTCTCCAGTCTGACACTTCCCAGCTAGCACAGTGGAAGATGCACCATCTGAATCCAGTTGTCTGCAGCCACAGCTGTGTGCTAAGATGCTTGTGTTTTCAGACATCTAATGTGAGAAAAAGACTACACATCTTTAGTAGACTAGACACCAAAAGAAGTGTCTTTCTTTGGAATTAGTATGTATTTTGTAGCACATTTTCGGGAGTTGAAAACTGCATGGATAGTGGAAGGTACCGCAACTGCCACAAGTGGTAGGTGCAAACCCAAGATTTCCCAACAGAGCAGTCACAGGAAGTCATGTCTGGGGAAGAGCTTTGTGAAGATGAGGAGGAGAACATGGTCCTTCATGGCCAAGCAGAGACCACTGCCCCAGCAGCTTCCTCAGTGCAAAGCTGAATCTCAGGACAAAGGCTGCACACAAGGCAGTGCACGAAGCAACCTGACCAAGCACCAGGACTGAGGCTGCTGCAAACTTCCCTGTATCATGGAGACCTCTGGGAATTTGGCAGCAAAAACACACAGACAGTCAAATAAATAAACACTTCATAACTACAGAGACTCAGAGACAGCTCAGATTTAGGCGTGTTAAACCAAGTCTTCTCAGGCTGCAACAAGGGAGAAGCTGGTCTTATCTCTGTTCCTTGGTACAAGCTTCAGAAGACAGGATAGCTGGTTTAAAACATGTCTGTATGTCTGCAGAGATGGTTTCAAATAATTTTCCCTTTGGGTGAACAATTACAAGACAGATCTAATAATCTGCTATGGCATCTTTAACAATCTCATTCCTGTGTATTCTGCCCTTTCAGGTGGTCCAGTTTTTTTTTGTAAAATGAGGTATTTTAACCCTGGGCATGGACAGGGTTACACAAACAACAGATCATGGTTCTCATGTCTGCAGCATCATTTCATTAACACTAAAATTACCATTAGAATAAATCAAAAGAACATAATCTGTCTATTTCTCTGCTGACACAAATACTACCTTATGCTGGACAGGCCATTTGAGAAAGCTTAAAATCAAAGAAAAAAGTCTAATCCTCCATGTAAACCCCTGTCACTTGAATAACTAAACTGCACAAACTGTAATGCTGATAGAAACCCAGAGCAGAATTCAAACAAGCTTTAAATATGTGCAACTCATTCCTTCTGTTCTGCCAAGTCATCATCCAAAGAGGAACACACAGACACACAAAATGATTCATGCAGGAAATCCAGAATACTGCAGAATTCATCTCTCTGCTGTGACAAGCTCATCCTAATTTCATGTATTTTATTTCCAATGGAAATATCTTTCAAGACACTGCTTCCATGTTTTATCCAGGTTACTTGGTATGTAGCATGAGTGATATACCTTGATACAGGCAAGATTCAGCAAATACAGCACAGTGTTTCATGAATTATGTGGTTTTGCATTACAATCCTTCAGGCTAGAGATGTCAGTGCTGCAAACACTGTTTAGACAGGAGCCAAGTTTACATCAAAGAGAAGAGGAAGAAGTAGAAGTAGAAGTAGAAGAAGAAGAAGAAGAAGAAGAAGAAGAAGAAGAAGAAGAAGAAGATACATTTCAGCTTGGTACTTTTTGGTACCTCACTAGTTTTTTGCCTACCCTCCCTAATCATTTGCATTGCTACTGCAGTCACTCTCTTCCATTGATGGCCTGAAAGTCCCCATCACATTTTTACAGGTTTTGAGTAGAATCCTGCAAAAAGAGGAGATCAGCGTGGTTTGTCATCAGCAGCTAGGATGCTGCAGGGCTTGCTGGGGGTACAGCAAGTCAGGGCTGCCCCCTACTTACAAAAGCTGGTGTCTGGTTGCAAGGTACGAAAAAGCCACAGGTAATGAAGAAAACGTAACTGCACCTTCAAGCAGACATTTGCCAGCGTCTGTGTCTCATTGTGAAATTCAATGCACTGTTATGGAGAAATGAGTAAGTTGCAAGGCAGAGTCTTTCTGGGGGTACTGTTCTGTGTGCTGGGTTAAAAGTCGAGGGACAGGGGAAGCACTCGCTTGCATGGGCACAGCAAAGCATGGTGTGAGCTGGGCCCTGCTGCTGGCCTTCCCTCTCACCACTGGCAAAAAGGGAGCTGACACAAGGGTAGGCACAAATGAATTATAAAGGACAAAGCAGCATGAACTTCCGTTGCCTTAACAAATTTTGAAAATACTCTGCTCATGTCTTAATGTGGCAGGTTTTTGCAATTAAAATCTCCTTTTTTGTGAGGGTAAATTTACACTCTGTGTTAGAGATCAAAAGCATAAAACATAACATGAATGCACCTGAGTAAGACATAAATTAAGCAAAAGTTAACAGAAAACAGAATGGATTTTAAGTAGCATTTTAATCCACTTCTGCTCCATGACTATGTCTTTTGAAGGGTTGGTTTGAGAGCACAGAAGTAAAAAAGGCACAATATTTTTTAGAAACAGTACAAAGGCTTTCAAAAGATTTTCAGAACCTTTTAATCGTACTTTGGTATTCTGACAATCTTCCTCAATTAAATACCTCCTCAGCATCAAAGATGTCACTGGTGCTCTCAGGAGAGTTCTGTGGCACTTCTCCTTCCAACAACCATCATAGTGTTGCCCACATCTTTGGGCAGATTCTCTGCCAAATCCTGTAGGTTTGCTCAGCAGGGGAGAGAGTTATGAGCAAAAGGCTTGGCTTTTGTTTGTCTTAGCTTTTTGAATCATCAGAATGCTCCATGAGTAATTTTGCCAGTAGGTTTTGTTCTCCCCACTTCTTCTCCCCTTTGGTATCTGCCTGGACAATGCTCACTGCTACCTGTACCTACACTATAAAATTTTATTTAAAAACTTCCTAATAATGCCAATATGGAAGTGCCTAACACGTTGGTTTTTTGTTTTTGTTTTTTTTTAAAGTGCTTTTATTTCCTCTTTTGGTCCTACAGCAAGTTTTGCTGATTGCAGTCTAAGCTAACAGTAGTGCAAAAAATGGTGGGAAAGGTCAGGAACTCCAAGAGATGGAAGGACACAACAGTGACTCTACTAAAAGGCTCCTTTCTGCTTCAGGCAGTGCACTGTGACTGAACAAATGGGAAGGTGAAGATAAGTTAGAGGAGAAAAGGAAGGAGATTACAAAAATAAAGAGTGTTTCTCCTTGGGGATGATCTCATATCTGAACAACTGAACTCTCACTTCCTCGTCCTTTGTCTTCTGCTTGTTACCAATGTTGGCACATGAAAGCCAGGAAGGAAACAGAACAAAACAATTTTAGGGCGATAATGTTATTTGCAAATATCTGAGAATGCTAGTAGGAATCACAATTTTCCTTATTCATTAAAAGGTTTTCAAAAATATCTCCTTAGCCCAAACTAAAAATGAAGGAAACACCTGAGGAAGGTTGGTTTCTTGTGGTTGTTTAAAAGTAGCAATAAGTTCTCATTGCAGAGCAGTCATTTAACTAGGACTGCCTCACACAAAGGAGATGCATTTCAGGCTCAGCCAAGAGCAGGACGGAAGCCACTGACTTAGGACAGTTTGCTCAGGACTCCGCTCCTGCAGCTTGCTTTGGCTGTGGTGGTACCTGGGTGGCTGCACCCAAACTGGTTACCCAAGCCTCTCTGTGGGTGTGAGCAGAGAGAGAAGGGAGCTGTGCAAAGGGAGGGATGAACTTCAGCAGGTGTGCACAACCCAAACGCACCAGCTGCTGGTATAACAATGGAGGAAGATCTCCTCCACACAGGCTGTGTAGCCAGGAGCTCTGCTCCCAGAGGTAGCAGTCAGTGTGTGCCAGCCTTGCTGCTCCTACTGCTGGAGGGCTGTCTGCTTGCCCCAGAAATAATGAGTAGTCTCCTTGAAAGTGAAACCCCCAAATACATGGTATTTCTGCATATACTTGCAGGGGATTTATAGGTAGCTTTAACCTTCAGAGTTTGGAAGATGGAAAAAAAAATTAAAATACCATGGGAGTTAGTTTCTAGATAGCTCACACATAGGCCCGTTGGGCTCTATGTTCTCATTGTCAAGGGAAACTAAAATACCTCCAGACTGAAAACTAAAGAATCCAGCCATGCTAAGCAGGTTATGTCGTGACCATAAATAGAGAGCAGTGCCTTGCCAGAGAAGTTTTCTCTGGTTTTCAGTGGACCCATGCCATTCCACAGCAGCCCAAGTGACTGCTCCCCAGAATGTTGTGATGCAAATGGCAAACATGAGCTTGCAGCTCCTCTAATTTTCAGGCAGTAGTATTAGCCAAGTTGGAAGACTGAAATGGCAAGCCATGAGTGAAATTAGTGTATTGTGGTAGAGTAAAAGCATTCAGGCTGACTTCAAGTGCCATGCATAAGTAAGACACCATTCTCTTTCTCCTGCTTAGCAATTCTTTTTCTTTATACTCCATTTACCCTGTATTAAGTATTTATAAGAGATCACTTTAATTCCCCTTTGCAGTCAGCATGTGTATGTCAAGACTCATGCCTATTTGCTGAGGCTGTATAGCCAGGAAAACACACTGTGGGTAATTGCTGCTGTGAGGGTTTTGACTGAACAGGTAAAAAGTATATAAGTGCCTTTACAAAAGAAGCCATTTTTTCATCGGCCCACTCTTACATACACCCAACTCAAATCCATTTAGCTAAGAATGCTAGCATGTGCTTGAGAAATAGGTGTTAAGCTGGAGAAATTCACCAAGTGAATTTCATGTTTTATAACTGGAAAATTACTTTCTGCCCATATAATAAGCCAATGCATGCGCCGTGTCTGCAAGGCGCAGCGTGCAGTGTGGTACTGCACCCTGTTGGTCTGTGCTGTTATGAAAGCCCAATTGCATTCTCAGTACAATGTGAGGCAATTTCTTTTATATTAAACCTCTATTTCAAGCAAGCTGGTTCCAAATGCAACATAGGGACAGGTGGGATAAAAAAAGAAACTCATCCTGGCAGAGAGAGTGTGACCTACAAAAGTGAGAAGAAAAAGTTGTGTTAGAAAAGCAGCTGTGATTGAAGTGTTCTTACTCACTAGTCAGTGCGTGGAAGCAAAAAAAAAATAATCAGCAAGCGAGGAAAAGGAAAGCAGGTTTTCACGTTACTTATAGGGAAGCAAGAAGGATGTTTTAAATCATTAGAAGAGTGACTCAAAAGTGTGGCTCACATGGTTCAGATGTCTACAAAAGAGTGAGTTCAGGAGAACAACATTTTGGGAACTTGGTGCCAAAACTCAAATTCCAGAAAAGGTAAGGAAGGATGTGCCTGATTCAGCCTTATTTCCTGAGTACGTGGCTACTGAACTCATTCTAACTCAGAAAGATGATATCAAGGTGGCCTCCCAGCAGAGGAGGAAGAGCAGGTGTCCTGGAAGGTGGCCAAGGCAAAGGACACAAGTGCCAAGGGTCTGGCAGGCTGTAGGAGGCAGCATGTACATGCAGTTACAGTGCCATCATGAAGCAGACAGCAGGATTAGGAACATCACATCTTATAAATCAAGCCAGGCAGAGAGATTCACAGGCAGATCCTTCGTTATAGGACACTCCCCTGCAGAGAAGCCTTGCCCATGCACCCTGCTGATTATTTGGTCATACGTTCCTATGCCATTAGCAGTGTTTCATAGCTGAGCCAGGAAACAGTGCATACTCATCAGGTAGCCTTTGCCCAAGCAGCCTGCAAAATTAACTCATCCTGTTGAACCACTGACTCAGTGTTCACATAAGACTGTAACTTCACATATGTCATTGGTCTTAACAGCTCTTTATTCATCCATTCCTACAGGTTACCTGTGTTGTGCCACCACCTTCTTGGAGGGGACTTCCCAGTGAATGCAGAGATCAGCCAGTGGTTGTCATGTCCTTGCTTGCTCCCATGCTACTGCCCATCCTCCCATGTTCCGAGAGCTCCTGGCCCTGCCTGGCCTTTTCTTTAATCAGTCTTGGCCTGAATGACTTACCCTAAGGCTAAATAGGATAGAAATAAGCACCAAAGACAAGCAGCTGGTTACAGCAGCTTCTGGACTAGCACCTTAAGGGAATGGGTTTTAAGGTGTCCATTTGGATGTTCAGAGTCTTTTAATAGTTGTTGACAGTAGTATTTTATATCCAATGTATTGCAACAATATCAGAAACTATATGGAGATAGGACTGGGTTTTTTCTCTTTAAGACACAAGTTTCAGTGACTCTTTGTCTCATTACTTCCTTGGAATTTAAACTAGGATGCAGTACAAGCTGTACATGCCTGAGCATCCAAGAACCTACTTGTCACTTAAGCACATGACTTAAGATGATCTGCTGTGACTTTCCCTGGGTGTTGTATTTCAGGTAGGGATCCTACCAGTACAGCTCTTCTGTAACAGACCCAGGTGTTCCTCTCCTCACCTTTGAAGGCAAAGCAGCCCTTGCACTCGGCAGCTTTACACAGCGTTTAAGCCTGCCAGGAAGAGTGTTTGTGTCAGCAGCTGTGATCTGCTGTTCTCCAAAGGCTGATAGAGATCAACACATGCATACAGGCAGGAGCTATGCCTCAAAGGCTGCATGTTTAATTACTAATTTCTATGAGAAACCTCAGCATTTTCTTGCTCTCATTTTCTCTTGCACTTGTGTGTAGCCCCCAGCAGGAGACAGCTTCATCTCAGCAGCCATTTCTCACACAGTGAAAGAGAGAGCTGCCACCACGCCAGGCAAGAGGCAAGGAGAGAAGTGAGAGCCAAACATCCACCCCAGCTCTGGCTTCATGAGAGCAGCTCACTTAGGAGCACTGCAAGCAGTACATGAAGAAAGGCAGCGCAGCGACAAGGCCGCAGTGTTAGAGCAGCCACCAGAACCTCCCCACCTCACACAGGGGGAAAGCAAATGCAGTGTGAGGTAGCGTGTCATTCAGCCGTGGTGAGCTTCACATGTGCACCACGGCCACACAGGGAAGCAAGTCAGGCTGCAGCCACAGAAATAAAGCCTCTCAGGAGCCCACCTGTCCTAGCAGAACTGGCTGAAAGCTGCTGGACACTACAGGGCTGGCCGTGTGCTGCCAGTGCAGACTGACAGCCAGACAGAATGGGGACAGCGGGAGAGCAGGCAGCGGGGTGGCCACAGCACTCCAGCATCTCTGGGCAGCCCCGGGGGCTGCTGAGTCCCCACACCACCCTGATTCAAACCCACACCTCTTCATCTCTCCAAGGGCAAGGTCCTTGGGTCATTAGACTTGCAAAGTGACAAAAACATGGAGTCTTCCTCCCAGGCAATAGCCCAGGAGCTACAGCAGGAGCCTTCTCCTCCTGCCCGCACCCAGCAGGAACCAGCTGGCCTCACAGCTGGAGGCAGAAAGCAAAAGCAGCTATCGTTTCCAGGCCCAACCCAGAGCAGCCAGCAGGATTTTCCTGTGCTGTCTCCTGTGCTTTTGCAGCCCTCAGCCATGTGTCTCTGCTGCCAGGCCATGCCCACCGGGGCACTGCCTGACATGGCATCCACCTGCCAGCCAGTGCTGGGAAGGGTCAGCACATCCAGAAAGTCCCTTGAGAAGTCCCCCTTGTTCACACTGAACAAAGAGCACAGCAGGTACTCCCACCCTCTCTAATTAATAGGACTTTACATCTTCCCATACCACGAGCTAGCTTGAGGCAGACCGTGTCCACTCTGCTGGGCTCCCAGGCAGGAGATGGGACTTTGCTCAGGGGCCTCCAGCTACCCCTGGGGCAGTTTTGGTATTCAGAGAGTCTTGAGGGGTAACTTTACAAGGGCCAACACCAATAATGCTGTGCAGTTAGATGGCTGAGCCCCTGGCCTTTCTCATGTGATATCTGTATCTGCCCTCTTGCCAAACATCACAGTTACTGGGTTCAAACTAAGGGTAACAGCAGGTATCCGAAGTGCATAAAAACAGAAACAAAGCTTCTGGGAAACTCCCCAGCTCCGGTTCATTTCTGCTTTAGCAGGTGCAAACAGCAATATCCTCTGTTGCCTCGGGGCTAGATTACGGGCAGAAAATAATGAGTTCTGTGGATTTGAGGAATGGTTTAACATGCAAGGAGCAGGCAACACCTTCAACACAGGAACAGAAGAGCAGAAATGGTGATCCAGCAACATAGTTCTAGCCTACTACTTTTGAAAAAGAGAAATTTTAATTTTCATTTGACAAGCTACCTCAGACAGGCAAATTTGCTAAACAGCAGTCATAAATATTGCCATATTTCAAGCCACTGAGAAGAGGCTTACTCTTATCTGTTTTCAGTGTTCTTCATATATTCATCTTGATGAGATATTTAAGACTGTCTTTTCTTCATTTGTGAGCTAATCCCTGTCTTTCTGTCCCCCTCATAACATGTAAGAATATCAATCGCTTATCCTACTGTTCAAACTGAAAAGAAAGAAAATTTAACTCTAAGCTGACTCATTATTTTACGGTGTCACTCATCCCCAGTCCCTTGACAACGAGAATATCAAGGCAAAGTTTCAGCCACTTCATCTTCTTCAGTCTCCCCCCAAGAGATGTTATTGTTATGAACACAGCCCTTCTTGCTTTATTATTTCACTATAACAATGCTGCAGCAGTGCAGCCAGCCAGAGGGTGACCTCCTGTGATAAGCTTGCAGATTTGCAGGGAAATCTGGAAAACCCCTGGGTTTTTAACAATTCAGGGTTTGTCTCCCTGCATTACACTCACCAGGTGCTTCCCTGGTGGTGCCAGCAGGCTTCATGTTGCAGGCAGATATTGCTGGGAACCATGCTTCAGGTTTGCTCAGGACTTGTCACTGGGATGGCTGAGAGAGGCACACTGTCCCCAAGGATTGCTGGCCCAAATCTCCATGACAACAGATTTGGAATTGAGACCTGGCATGCTGAGTGACAGAAGGTCACTACAGCAAAAAGAACACTAACAAACCAAACCAAACGAAAAAGGTATAGGGTGAGAAAAACAGCAGCTGGGGAAGAGATCAAAGGGCATCTTGCAGCATCTTCATCATATTGCAGTTCTGAGTTCATTGGCCCCATGTGCTGGGGCTTTTAAAAGAGAGTTGTAAGAAGCAATTGTGATATAGTAAAAAAGCAGCCAAGTCTTGTGTATTTCTATCTGTTACTACATTTATTCTTTACTGTAATAGAGAAAACAGAGAGCAAAAATATGTTTCTTGCCTTGTGGATCTTGTGATACAAAGTCAGGATGAGAGACAAGAAGTCTGGTAGGCAGACAAAAGGAGAGGGTACTGAGTCCAGTTCCTTATGATCCATTTTTCAAAGTAATTAATTTTTAAGCTCTATTTTCAAAGGAATTGGAGTAGTATAATTGCAGTGACTGTCTCTCCTCCTATCTGCCTTCCCACTGTGCAAAGCCTTTTGAAGCCATCCTGCTATTTTTACCAAATCTGCCAAAGAAGTAGGAGTCTCAAAGATATTTAGTTCCTACAAGGATCAAAAAATGCAGGTGACTAGTAGAGGGGGCTGAGGAAGTGCCCTGGAGGAGGAGAGGAAAGGGTAGCTCAGCCCTCCTCCACTGCAGGAGGCATGGCTCTGCTGCGTGAACAGCATGTGCTTGCTGGCACAATGGGCAGCACCCGTGGAGCTCTGAACCCCACAGAGCATATGTTGCCTCTTGGGCTGCCAAAAATACAGAGGCACGAGAGGAAGATAAAGCACCACCACCAGTGAGGAATTAGTGAAAACATGATGTACAGAAATGAGGGAAAGAGTAAAAGATACAGCAGAAATCTGGACAGTTAGGGCGAGTGCAGAGACGGTGAGCAACGACCAGGATGTGTGGGAGGATCATTTGACATGATCTGTAGGAACTTAACTTTGTGCATAGAACAAACACTTTGCATTAACTCTTGTGTGTTGATGAAACTGCACGCCTGGGAAAACTGCTGGGCTGGAAAACATGGCAACCCTGGTCCCTTCAACAGAGTCAACAGCAAAACAACATTTGCCCCATTAGTGCAAAATACCCTCAGGGAATGGTGAGCCTGTTGTTCACTGAGCCTATTTCCCATTTCCTTCCTGGGGTCAATACTAAAATTACTGAACAGTGTAAGTGCAGTGGAAACATTTTGGAACGTGCTCTGACCCTCACTTGCAGAGCCACTACACTCAAATAGGTGTCCTTTCAGCATTCCTCCTGTTCCATATGCACACACAGAGCTCACTGAAATGCTTTGTTCAGGCTGTGATCCACCTGCAAATGCTCCCAGGCATCTGCCTCCGACAAAGATAGGGGGAGTTTCCCCACAGGTACATCTGCCATTTATAGTAGTTATGAAAAAAAAAACAAATAATAAATATTTTCTATTTTTTGTGCACCTTCATTCTCACCTGTTCTTTGAGAAAGCAATAAATCTGATGCTCACTGCTGTAAGCAGCCTTGAATCACACCAGACACCCGCCCACCACCATGGCTGTCACAGTGCACTTCCTGTGCAGTCCCTGCTCATCCTGTGCCTCCCCACGAATTCTTCATTAGGTCACACTTGTCTCTAATGTGTGCTAATTCTTTTTCTTGTCCACACCTTCTCATTGTGACACAGGAACTAGGAAGGCCATATCTAGAGCAAAGTGCATCCTCAGTTATCTTATTCTGAAGAGCAGTGATATCATATGCAAAGTAAGTAAAATCCTGATAATGGTTATTTTTGAGTAGTTTCATGAGAGCCAGTTGTATTTCACATGGCAATTAATAATGGGATTAAAAATAGAGATTTTCAGGTAAACATTACTTAGTTCATTGCATGGAGTAGGGGTTCCTACAGAACATTTTATCAAGGAATTTTACTTCACAATGCAAAGAAAATTAGCTCAGCTAAAAGCTTAAGTTTTACATTTCTAAGGTTTACATTCATTTGTAGACAAAAATATTTGTTGAGCATAAATGACTATGCTCCAGAGAGTGCTGTGCACTGCCAAAACTTTTTTGATCCCAAAATAATTTTGTCTGATCATATGGAAACCATTCTTAACTCCAGAAACCTGGATGGCATATTGGCAGGCTGCAAGCCAGGGTAAACCAAAGATATCCTGTCCTTGGAGTGGGAAAGGTACATGGTTCGCAGAAGCTCTTAGGAAAAAAAAAAAATCAGCATCAGGAAGTATCTTGGCCAAGAGGAACTTGGCAGAGCAGTATTTTAGCTTTGCTGAGGGACTGTGTATGCCCATTGAAACAGTAACATCTGTGGAGGAAGGGCAGAGAACGGGGATACAATGCAGTTTTATGGCAGCGCTGCTTAGTCAGGGAAAGGGACTCCAAAGGGAGCTGATGCAGCCAGCTGGCTGGCTGATGAATGGAGTAACGATTGTGGAAGAGATTGAAAAGCCATCAAGTGCTCCATCTCTCCCATAATGAATTTCTGAGGATTAGTGAAGCTTGCAGTTGAAGTGTATAGGTGGGATGTTGGGAAACACTGAGTGGTTTTTTGCATCCTTAAATCATTTAAATTTTATTTGAACCCACAAGCAAGCCAAAGCAAGAACAAAATTCTAAAAAATCTGAAATATAGCATGAATGAAGGGAATACAGACAGATTACCATGCTTTTGTTCACAAAAGAAGGACAAAAATTCAATGTATTTTTTATTGGTATGATGCATTCCCACTGGATTCAGCTGTGCACCTCATAGAGTTGCTCTCTTTACAAAGCACCAGCAAAGCCTATTTTTTTTTTGCAATGAAATGTGTTGAGTATGCAGCAAAAACAGCACCTGAAGATATTTATTTATTGCTCACTGAATTTATCTTGCCTTTACTGAACTGCAGGAGATTTATTAATTTTTCTTTCATTTACCACAGTTACCAAACAACAGCAGCTATAGGGACACTGTCAGGTGATCTGGTCCAGAATTGTTAATTAAAGACATTTCTAACCTTGCACCTCACCTTGAACTTTGATGCATAATTTCAGTTGTTAAAGTGTTAAGCATCTACCTGCTTAAACCCCAAAATGTTCTCTTTTTTCCTACTCTGAAAGAGCTTTTCAAACAGCAGAGAAATTACTTCAGCAAAACCATAAAATTGATTGCAGAGTCATTGTGTCAAATGCCTACCAAAATACAGAGAAATATAATTTTTTCCATATGTTTTCTAACATCATCATGGATGTTACATTGGTACTACAGCAACAAGAAAGGCAATTCCAGGGAGCATTGAAATTTCCATCTGGCAGTGGTCCTTCTGGTGTGTATTATCTTTTAAGATGCTTTCCTGGCATCTACCAGCTGCCTTCAGGAAAATTTATATGCTATTTTAGTTTGCTTAATTTCTCTTCCCTGCTAATGTGCCTTTGTTATTGCTGTGTGGAGTTCATTTACTGTGCCAGGAGATGGCAGCAATGAAAACCACTTCGCGCCCTCCATTCAGAAATGCTCTCTCGTGCTGGGCGACAACAACAACATGATTATCAACAAAGGTTTAAAAATTGTTTTGGAAAACCAAGCAAAGCAGTCTTCAGAGCTGTAGACACCGAAAGATACGAAAAAAAAAAGAGCGATGAAACGTGAAAGGAACTATGGGATCCCTTCCCAGGATCCGAAGGTCATTTTTCCACCACATAAGTTCCAAAGGCCACAGATAGACATCAATAAATAAAACTGTTGGAAGGTATGACTTTCCCAGGCTACCAAGACCAAAAAGGCCTGAAGCAGCTTTAATTCATCTGATCTTCATGGCATGGAAGAGAAAGCATTTGAGTCTAGAGCAGAGGAGGGCTGGGGAGAGTCTGCAAAACTATCATAAAGCTCAGAGATGGCGTTTGGAGCTGCTGGACTTTGACCCATGTCTCTGGTTTGGTGAGAAGAGGCACAGAGAGCAAGCTGCTTATTTAACTGTTTTTCTAAAACAGGTGAAGGGACATGCAGAGCCAGACAGAACATCTACTTAGGAGAAATGAGTGTTTACACAGGCAAATTACCATACATATTTCCCACAGGACACAAGCATTATTAGACCTGTTACAAACTTTGTCAGCAACCACTGAGGAAAAAAAGAACCTTATTTACCCTTCTAAATACAGACCACTCTTCGGGGTAATACAGCTGCTAAATTTACTGGCATGGATGCTTGTGTTACAGCCAGGATTTATCATGCATGATAAATGCAAAACTGTCTCAGCCTCAGTTACACGCTTTTGTTCCAAGGATATTATTTATTTATTGCCCAAAATTGAGAACATATGGGGAAAAGGAACTTCCTCACCAGGGGGTAATGTTTGTGTGCCACTGAGCAGAAGGAGTAGTGGAGCTAGGGGCTGTGGCAAAGTCCCAGTTCTGCCCTGGTCCATGCCTTTCAGCACAGCTAGGACAACCATGGGAACATGTCCCCACAAATGGTTAGGAGGCAAAGGTTGCTAGTTATGTACTCTCCTGTAAAGGAGTTGGAGTGATGAGAAAAGACACAGCTCCTTGTCATGTTTCTTGACAAATTTGGGGCTGTAACTCATCTTGCTGCCTCTGCGAATGAACAGGAACTCCCACTCTGAACAAATATGTGCTTTCATCATCAATGTATCCTCACAGAAAAGTCTGCAACACTTCAAGCTTTGGCTAATTGCTTGTTTTAATGAGACAAATAACACAATAAATCATGTTTATGGAAATCAATCTGTCCTGCATCACACTCTTTCCATTAGTGAGAAATTAGTTGTGACTACTGAAACAAATGATCTTCTAAGGTTTTATGGGGCTTGCTTGAGTTAAAAAAGGATAATATTGCCAGGAGGAATACATGGTTTTTGCAACTACAAGCCACTTGAATCATGGTAGAGACTTCCAAGCAATTTTGCCTTCTGTAAATTGAATATCCACAACCCTCAGGGCAAAGGGAGCTTTATTGAAAGAAAATCTCACTTATACTGCTCGGAGACGTCCCCTGTGCAACCCAGGTCAGTGATTATTTGGATGTAAAAGAAATCTCTAAAAGAAATGCAGATCAAAAGAAGCCTCCTTTAGTTATATAAAAACCTGTAATTACGAGGTTAGTTGATTTTCAGAAGAGAAGATCACAACCTCTGGGTTTGTTCATAGTTGAATACACTTTGTGACTAAGAGCACATGAGGAACGTGGACTTTTGCACCTCTAATTGTTCCTGTGGTTAGTTTGTATGAGAAGCACCCTTTCTTAAACACCTCAATTGCAATTATGTCCTATTACTACCTGTGTTAAAAATTTTACTACAAGCTACAGTGAGTATTCATCATACATGGGTCTACAATACTGTGTTTCTCTTCCTTCTTTCTAGCTCCTCAATTGCATCAAAAGGCAACATGATTTATATTTTCAGCATGTTATCCTACCAGTCTTAGATACTTTTAAATAAAAAATGGAAGGGAAGGTACATGTAGCATTACTGGTATGTTGAGCTATAGGGTATGCCTCATTCCTCCAGCCCTAATTATATAACATATAAATAGACTAGAGAGATTTAAAGATATTTTAATAATTTTAGGTACAATTAAAAATAGAAAAATTCTGTGGTACAGGAAGAGGAAAACAGTGCCTAACTGCCCTCTGAGCAGATTTTCTCAATGCTGACCAAAAAGGCCAGGAGAGGTGTGGTATCACAGAGAAGCATGGAGGTCCTGGACAGCAGCATCCATGAGGGGCCTGCTCTGGCTTTTTTGCTCCATCAGCTTTGCCCTGCAGCAGGAGGAAAGGGCACTCAGAAGCTTGTGAACTCCACCCCTCTCCCTGCTTCAGTGTGGGTGATGGCTGCCTTTAATAGTAGCAACACAGAGCATTTCTGTGAGCCTCCTTTAAAAATGAGATGCCCTCTGAAACGCCTGTATTTAGAAGCAGATTTATCATACAGGCTGGAATAGTGATGGGCTCTCACCAGTGTCACCAGGCAAAAGGGAGCTTTCTCTAGATTCAGTAGGGAAATCTAACAACAACAGAAAATAACTACCACCAACCAAAAAAACCACACCAAAAATGACACAAATGGAAAACAACCTGATACAGCATGACCTTGTCCTGTCACTTGATCAACTTTCATAACCACAGCAGTAATATCTTACACAATACTGCATTGTACTGTATTCTATCTTGCAATACCTTATCTTTTCCATTATAGCCTTGTTCATACCGTTTCCAGTCCTGACCCCATTGTCTCTGTCCTAGCAATAGTGGAGATGCTAGATGTAAGGACACCCCTTACCAGGCCTCATCCTGACCCCACCACACAGGCAAGCTGATGTCCCAACCTGGCCTTAGGTAGTCCCAATCCTCATGGAGGTGCCTGATGGCTGGGAGTAGGGCTGCCAAAAAGGCAGTCAAGGCCTGAACAGGGCTTTAGTGCTGATCATTTGGAGATGAGGATTCAGGTTTTAATGACATTACTGGCAGGTGTGGTGAGGTGTTGGCATCAGTCTGACTGGTTTAGGGTGCTGACCTCAAGGCAGAGGAATGCTGCTGGCACTACACGCTGTGATTACCACCTCAACCAGGGAGCTCACGAGGCACTCATCTCTGGATATTTCCACTCTGTCTCTGCTCCACTATTCATGACACTCTCAACATGGGGCATTTTGAACCCCCTCAGGGATGGGGGTGCAATCTCTCCACACTGCTCTCTGCAGGGACAGCCATCAGATGTGATGGTGCGGAGGCCACAGGGGAATCTCGGAGTCTGCAGGCACATTATCTTTTCGAGAGATGCCACATCCATGTTCCTCAGTGCATGATGAAGGTCCAGCAGGCACTATGTTCAGTGTTTTTCTCTCTTATGTGAGGAAGCAAGCTGCTGCAGGCAGAAGATCTCACCCATGTGGAGTACACATGTGCAAATACTCAATATAAAACTGAATGCAGGGATACATTTTCTTCTCTTTTTTTTAAGTTTCCTCTTTCTGTCTTAAGGTTCTTTTGCTGTGAATAATCAGGAAGATAGCATGTTTTTTACCCACAGACCTCAAATGAAATTTAGTACTTCTGACAGCAAACACAAATGTATTTTCCAAAAGTTTCTCTTGGAGATGGATATTGACACAACGCTTCTCATGATAAAATTTTGCTTTTCTTAAGCAACCCAAAAAAATTGCTTTGGTAGAACAAAAGCCATGTAGCTACCATCACTTTTGATACCACATAAAAAGACCAGATCTCCCTTCCTTGGAAATGACCTTTGACAATTCTCTCCCTGTCTTGCTTAATCAGCTCTCTGTAAGCCAGCAGCTGAAACAATCTCTTCCCTCCAACAATGAACCACTCTTCGTATTTTCAATTTTTAGTGTAAAGAGAAGCATGAAGTCTGAATATCATCCAGAGTGTGGAACATGAGCTTCAGCAGGTCCCTGCAGCTTCAGTGTGGCTTGCAGTGAGAAATCACCTTTCATATAAGCGGCAATTAAATAATCATCTTTCAAAGAAGCAGCAGTTGCCAGTGATGGAATGGAAAAAGAACTGCAATTACATGGCAGATGGTAACAGCCTTATCATTACATTTCCCTCCATTTAAAGAACAGAAATATGATTAAGAAACAACACCTTTCAATACTCACTATTTGGGCAGCCTGGCAAATGTATAAGCAACAAGTGGGTGACTATGAAACACAAAAATGTGGACTTCTGACAGGAATTTCTTGCTCTTCAGAGGAAGCAGCCTAATGTTGCCACTAATTACCAGGACACCAGAAACAAGGTGTTGTTAATGGAACTTAAAATTGCCATGTAAATTGGAAGGTGGTACCTTTATAAAGGAGGTTTTAAATACTGCCTAGGAAGAATTGACTATGAAGTCCAGGTTGACAGAAATAAAGAATTAATAACCCATGGTGAAACATCAGGGATTTCAGGATTTAAAAGCATTTCAGGTGTCAGCTAGGGTGATAATGAACTCTACATCATGGGGAGGGAGGAAGGGAATACAATACAAATTTCAGGCCTCTTTAAAATAAACATAATGGCAAACTATTTCAGACAGGGTACTTCCAATTGACAGAGGGATGTGAAAGCTATCAATGACACTTAGGAGAATTCATTTGGAATACTGGTCACCTATGTTCAAGAAAGAGGAATTTCCATGGGAACCAGTGCACAGAAATACTTCAAGACTGGTCAGGAGACAACAAACAACAGCACTGCAGCCCAGATTCACACTGCCCAACTTCAGGCACTTCACAAAGACACATAAAATAGGAGCATGGTCACCAGGGTCTCCTGTAGTCAATGGAAGGAGATGGTCACCTCCAGTCATTCAGCCTACCTAAGTTCTGACTTGGCTTCTAAATTAGATGATTTATTTAAATACTCTAACTACAAAGGGAGCACATTGCTCCAGGGAACATGCATAGCACCCTGAAAAACAGAGTGTCAGAAAGAAAACAGCTGCTCACAGAAGTGTAAACATCACAGAAGAGGTCAAGGTGAGGTTTAGCAGAAAGACAAACTGATATGTGCTAGGCACAAATAAATTTTCCTGATAAATAGAAGGCTGATCTTTGGAAACAGCTTTCCATAGGTAGATGGGGGGAATAAGATACTTGCTTAGAATTAAAATGCAGCTGAATGTGTTCATTTAAGAGGTTACATGATGGACATACTTGAAAGAAACATCTGGACTGGCAGATATAAAAAGTTCCTGCCTCATCTGTTTTGCTATGCTGTTTTATTTGGACTTTTTGTTACTGAATACAAATAATCCTTAATGCTGGCATAAAAGAGACTTCTTGTAAAATTACATGTGTTTTGAAAAGGAATTACTGGAAGGTGTTGCTGCCTTGTCTTTCTCCATCAGCATCAAAGTGAAGGACAGAAAAATCTGTTTCCTGGGACCAGAATTGCTCAAGATCAAAACAAAACACAACTACAGCTGAGCAACTCACCTACACTCAGCAAACTGAGCAAAATGCTTGCTGCCCAAGGCAAGGGAGGCCAGCTCTCCTAAGTGATGGGCAAATGCATGGAAAGGTGCTGTTCAGAAGGAACAGAAATGCTATCAGCATGCTCCCAGTTGTCACTGGCACAGGCAGCACGTGCAGTAGGGTGTACAACTGACGGCAAGTTAGAGTCTTTCCAACTTATGGCTGTTGCAGCAATGGAAACCCATTGTCTCATTGAAGTGCTTGAACCATGCAGTTAGAAGTGCCCCAGCAAATACAAACACAGAGTATCGATAGCAGCTGTGTATTGCCAACAGGGTGGGAGAGCACAGCCAAGGGCCTGGCAAACAGATAGAAAAGGATATGGGAATGTAGGCATAGAAGGATTTTGGCAGGAGCATCAGCAGAAATGAGACCAGAGCATTATCTCCTGTTATTTAATTCTTCCTGATATTCAATGGAATGACCCTCCCTGCACATTATTTTTTGTCAGTGTGGCAGAAACAGAGAAATATCAGCTTCTCCTACACTGATATCAGCTAACTAGTTGGGTAAACAGCATTCTAATACAATAGTAATGTGTGCTAAAAGAAACAAGAGGTATACTCCCGATTATTGTGTTGCATGCTGCAGAATGGCTGTGTCACATTCCCCTAACTCTATGCAACCCTGGTATAGTAAATAATTTGGAAGGACAAAAGTAACTTTGAATTTTATGTTTAAACCTGAGCCTCTGTCTAAAATTACGTATATATTTCATTTCAGAATAGCAGAAGGTAGCTGGTTTTCCTGGGTAATTCTTAGCATGAACTTAGTGGTTGATATTAGGAAACACAAAATTTTGCAAAAGACAGAGAACCAAGTGAAGCAAGACACAAACTGACTACACACAAGACCTTAAGAGTCATGAAATACATGATCTTACAACAGTTTTACAATAGCAATTACATTCACTATTCAAAGTCATTTTTTTGCTACAGCTTGCCTCACAAGAAACAATAAGCTAGAGATAAACATAGAGTCATGCATGTTTTTTGTTTAAAAAAATCTGTTAATCCTTACTCCAACAAAATCTTTTTAGCTATTGCAAAATGTTTGCAAGGGCTTTATGTTTGTCAGAGTCTTATCTTTTTCCATGGGGTCACAGTTGCTCTGTAATGTTGTTACTGTTAAGGATAATGTTTGTGGTCAGTTGCTATTGGCAGTGACAGTCAAAGTTCAGGCAACCAAACTTAGACATGAAATTAATAATGGCATATGTACCAGAGAGCCTAAGTACACATTGTTTTGTCATGACTTACCAGGAAAAATTCTTACTGAGATCCAAGAAAGCATGGCATGAATAAATCATATATACAGAGTGAAGAATCTGCCTCAGAACATAGAGGTAAGTATCAATATAACCTAGATAAAAAGAGACAAAATATCAGGATTATGAAAGAAGCTGAAACCCCTTGCCAGGAAAGAAAGGGCCATGGGCCACTGAGGATGTGCTCAGCTGTATAAATACACAGTGTTTCATAAAGTCTACACATACTTTATTGCAGAAATTGTTAAATTAAAAAGGATTGTAAATTTGAGTGCAATATATGCCCCTAGCACCATACATATAGTATGAACAGTACCAAGGCTATGGAGAGGATTTATCTGTGACCACTAAGCACTTGCCTGATTTGCAGAGTCATGCTTCTGTCTCAGCCAGCAGACTTTCAAAATCCATCTGCTCACCATAAATAATTGAACTTCATTCCTGACTGCTTTCTTTTCCCTTCAAAATGTCTTCTATGTGTCCATACACACAGGGCTGCTGAAATTAGGGGAAAAAACATACAAGCTGGTTTTGTGCCACCTTACTGTCACAGCATATACCACAGTTGAGACAGCCACAACACACAGTATTACCATACAATTACAGAAAGCTTCAAGCATCAGCCCATACAGAGTAACACCACACCTCTTGAGAAGACTTCAAGCAGATGCCCTTCTTGTTCTTTAGCCCATCCTTTTATACCCCTCATGTTCATGCATTGCACCTGTGTGTCCTCTCTACCTTTTTGTGGTTGGTCAGTGCCCCTGGGCACTCCATGGCTCAATGTTTTCAATGCTGCTCACCTGCTTTTCACAGCTGTACCCATTGGGGATGAGGCTCAGCTCCAGCCCCACTCCCAGCTACCACAAACTGTGTGCCTACACCTTACAGCTTCGGACTTCAACCACCAATAGAAGTCATGAGCTTCCCTCAGTGTCTGGAGTTAATCCATCAGTTAAGACCAAAACTCCCTCAGGAACTAATAATATTAACTCTAGTAGTGAGCCTGCCATCACATTTATTTTATTCTAGAATTGGGGTTCTTGGATGTGCTTGGACCACCACTGGTCAGGCTTCCAGTATATAAGCAAGAAGACAAGAGGTAAGTAATGTAAATCTGAAAGGACCTCCAACACAGGTGGTGTGTATTTTTTGCTACAGTGTAATACTCCTGAAATAGTATATCAGGAACTGCTTAGCCCTCCAATATGCGTTCCAGTATTCAAAGGGGAAAAGCTGCACCTCTTGGCTACTGCTGCCCACTAAAAATTCATGTCACTTGCAATCCCTATCTCAGAAATAAGAGGAGTTCTGTGAGAACTGATCAGATACGTCTTGCAGGTACACCTGGAAGTACATGCATTCATCTGAGCACCTTCCCAGTGAAGACCTGACATGAGCTTTCCCTTCTAAGTCTTATTTCTTCTCCCAAGACACAAGACTGGGTGCCCTACCTATGCAAAGGAAGTGAATGAGTTCCTTCTGCCTGCAGAGTCAAGTCAACCCCCAAGCAAGCATTCCACTGTAGCAACTGCAGCCAGAATTGAGGGGGCTGTGGCTGTAATTTATCATAGGCAATTTATTTTCAGCAGTGTGACTACATGTCAGTGCTGACAGCATTTGTAGCATTAAGTGTTCCAGAGAGAGGACCATGGCACTGCTTCGAGGCACACGCTCTGAAGGCCTGTCAGTCCTGGTAGGTCACTAAAAACACAGCCATTTTGCAATATTTGCTCAGGGAATGCCTTAGGATGGCTCATTTTCCAGGTTTGGATTAGCTTGGGATCCTCTTCTGAGTTCAAAGACAGTCACGTCTTAAGGCCCAGCAGAAAGGAAAAAAAAAACCAAAGAATTTTGTATGCCAAGATAACAGGAGCATTGTGTCAAAAGAGGAGGAAAATACCCCCATATGAATCAAGGATCCATATGATTCCCTCAGTTCTGAATTCTTTACAACATTTAATAGTCTACAGAGAGTATGCCTGGCCATGCCTCCAGCTGGTCATAAATTATGATGGTTTACATGTCTTTAAAATAAACTCTGGCACACAAATACTAAGCCACATAAACTTAGTCAGTCACATATGTATGTCCTTCAGCTGGGGTGAAGTTCTTAATTATACCTTTTCTTGGGGGCTTAGTCAGCATTAAGCTGCCTGTGCTCAAAGGCAGCTCTGTCGTGGTGCAGCTGAATGACCTTGGATTAGAGTGCTGAGTGAAAAAGAGCTATAAGAATTGAGGGCCACCTACTTTGCTCAAGAGCTGTGCCTACATTGAAGCACTCTCCCTCAGTCCTTGCCTCAGCTATGTTACAGGAATGACTGTGCCCGGCCGCACACACTGATCCAGACCCTGCCCCAACTGAGATGATCTTGGATCCTTCCCATCACTGTGGGCTTGTCTAATGATGACCAGACTGGTGGCTGGTTGGTCCTGGTTATTGTCACTGAACCTGATTCTGACCCTGACTCACTGGCTTGGCTTTTCTGGCTTGACCTCAGATCTCCTTGTCACTGTGTTCACTGGGATGGTTACTGGTGATCTGTACTCTTGGCGGAACTTCTAGCCACCACCAGAATTGCTTTGCTATTCTTGTTTGGGTGCTATGGTACTTGCTAATAAAGCCACTGTCACGCATGCCTTACTGTCACCCTCCACTCCCAGCTTGCCTGGCTACCCCCATAAAACACTTTTCTCCAAAGGATGTCACCTCTCACCTACCACTGGTATCATTGGTGCCACTGGGACTGTGACACTCCTGACACCAGTAGTTCTAGCACAAGCCGGATAATAGGAACATGGATTGCAGACACCATGTGACTCTCCTTTTAGCCAAAGATTTTTGTTAGAAAGCTGTCTTGAGCCAGCCTACTGGCGCCATGCATTCCTGCCAATAGGATAAATCAGGAGAGTGGGCAAGAAGTCAGCAATCAAGACAAAGAGACTGTTCTGTCACAGACAGACAGCAAAACTAAGTAGTGATACACAACTCCTCTTATGTGACCTCACTTAACTCTTGGTCAAATCATCAGGGAATCTCAGCAACCTGGAGACATCATATTTCAAAAGCCCACGCAAAATGCAAAGTGGTCACAAACCCAAAGTAGTCACAAGTCCTTTGTCACCTTTTGTAATTTATTCTAGTTGTCTAAATCTGGCAACAGCATTTCATATTTTAGCTGTTGATTTTCCCACCTCATTGCAGCATTCTCTGCTCTCTCTCTCCAGGGCACTAGCTCCACCTCTCCTGGCAGGACCGTCTCCAAGTATACAAGGGCTATGACACTTAATTCTTCCAAGTCCACCATGAGGTAGCACTGGTGTCGCACCTGAGCTGCTACACAGACATGCATAGTTTGGCACATTATTCAGACTCACACCTGCAAGGATTTCAGCATTAAACTAAATCCTTGCTGGCAGCCTCAGACAGCAGTTGTGAGACAGGGTTATAAGCTGGAAGGCAGAAATTTCGATTCTGTTGAGGCCAGTCAGCCTGCACCCCAAAATCAATCTGTATATTACGAGGGTGACCATACAGGAAATTGTCAGGACAGGCTGCTCTCACTCGAGTGGTGTTGGCATCTCACAGCTCAAATACTTCCACCATACAAGTTTGCTTGGCCCATATTGGGTGTTGCAGTGTGCCCAGTGCTGCTCCCTTGTTCAAATAATGTCTTGTGTACCCAAGAGCAGTTTTTGCTTTCTGCATTTAATTGCCACTCCTTTGCCAACTTACCTGGAAGGCTGTCCTTTGCTCTAACATTTCATCCTGAGGGAGAAAAACAAGTGCCCTTGAGACATTTACGTATTGTCCTGATAGATGCAGTACATACTGATGTCTGTCTCTTCTCTGCTCTTCTTAAACAGGATGCTAAAAGATCTGGCTAAGCCTTTTCAGAGATTTGAACCTCCCACGCCCAGGGAATTGTTCACCAGGAGTCTCACACTGCACAGCAATGGAAAACATTGGGCTCAGGTACAGCCAGCTACCATGTACTAGAAATAGACACTTCTAGCATTTCCCGACCCAGCATGCACAAATGGGTCACTAACTCCTTTGTTTTTCATGTGGCATATATAGACAATTGTTATGGAAGTTTGCCTTTCTGGAAGGCAGTGTAAATACATTTTGTACACAACAGAATTCAAACAGTGTAATCACAATTGTGTCTTATGTAACCTTTCAGCAAGTTCTGCAAAACTGCCTTCCCTTCCTCAAACACTGCAGTTCTGATACGGCCTATCAGTAAACACTTGCAAACATTCAGAGCTCAGAAACATAATCCAATCTCTGGTGGACAGGAAAGCTATTGTATTTATATTAATTAATTCATTTAGTTATTTATTTGATGTTTAGCAGAGAACATAAAAAAATAATTTTGGATTAAAAAACATAAAATACAAGTGTCTGCATTGGAAGATATAATTGACAAAACTCTTTTCTGCATTGGAAGAAAATCTGCTATGAAGGAGTAAGGCGTCTATCCTGCATATCTGTTTTTAAGTGAGAAAGCACACTGTGGTTCTGGGCTTCTCAGTACAAGGAGCTACTGGAGAGGGTCCAGTGGCGGCCCACAAAGATCATTTGGGGTCTGGAGCATCTCTTTTACGAAGAGAGACTGCAGCAGCTGGGCCTGTTTAGTCTAGAGACCACTGAGAGGGGATCACATTAATGCATGTATCTCAAATGTGGGTGCCAAGAGGATGGTGCCAGACTCTTTCCAGTGGTGTCCAGTGACAGGATGACAAGCAGTGGCCACACACCAACACACAAGAAGTTGCCCCTCAACAANTTTTAGCCCCGGGTGTCTGAGAGGAGAAAGATGCATCGACTCCGCTCACGGGCCTCCACGGGGATTTCTGCCTTTGCCGCCGGTTCGCCCTCCGCCTGCTCTCGCCAATCACCCCCGCTGCCCCGGCCCGAGAAGTCAGCCTCGCAGAGGCGTTGGAGTAAAAAGCGCTCCTGCTCTTCTATCGGCTGATTGTCGCTGATTCCCGGGCGGGGGGGAGCAGGGAGACCGAGACCCGGAGAGGGGCCGCGGGAGCC
>VYZP01022018.1:110939-122954 GCA_013400635.1 Hypocryptadius cinnamomeus
CGGCCGCGGGTCCGCCCGCTGCACCACCGGCAGCCGCGGTGGCTGTGTGCCACCGTGTCGTGCCCTGAAAAACTGCTGTGTCTTTAAAGAAAACATCCTTCTTCTTAGCCTAAAATAGGATCTTAAAAAATAAAAAATGCCGAGTATCAGTGTCTGAGGTGCTGATGTTTGGGGCAGAACGGAGGTTTTGTAGGGTGGTGAGAAATTGCACTTCAAGCTAGCGTAGCTGTGCGCAGCATTGGTTTCTAATACCAATTTTTCAGGAAGTGAGCAATTTATAGGGTGTTTCTGGAACTGCTCTTATTTTATAGTGTGATGGGCTTGCTGTGGTTCTTGCCGCTTCTGTTGAATCCCTGTTCGATAGCAGCAGCAAGGAAGTGGCCATGTGAGAGCTATGAGCCTCCAAGTTTGTTCACTCGTGCATTGGCTGGTGGGGTTGTTTTGGGTTATGGTTATTGATACAAGTGGATACAGCTAAAAGTAGCAAAACTTCCGGAGTGTGACGAACTTCATTGGACTCTGATCCAACTGAAAGTTGATTCTGCCCAGATAAAAATAGTTTTTTTGGGGTCTTGGTAGTCAGGGAGCCTGCTTGAAGCTGGTAAGCCCTGAGTGCAGCATTCCAAATAATTTAAGAAAAAAAAAGCTGGAAGAACAGAATTCAGAGTTCTGTAAATGATGTTTTGGGAACTGTTGGAAAAGTAACAGATATGAAAAGGGAGGTGAACAGTGGTAAAAATACTACTTTCATCAAAAAGTCTGAAAGCTGCTGCACCAAGGCCTTCTTCATCTTGGGAGGGAAAACTTCTGTCCCCTGTTGAAGCATTTGACATTCTGGCTTGTGCTTGTAATTCAGTAGTAAAAGAGGTGAACATAGCTAATCCTGCACACCTAATCCCATATATCCTGCATTGAACTGGGTAATGTATGTTTGCCCAGAGGTTTAACTTACACTGTCTTGAAGTTCCTCAAAATTAAAAAATAAAGACTGCATGGCAGTTTTTTTAGGTAGTTCATTCTAACAGTTAAATTAATAAAGACCTATTTTTGAAGCATAGTCACAGAAAACTTCATTAACATGAAGTTGTAGAAAGATCATAAATTTACAGCAGGAATTCATGCAATATCTAGAGTAGGAATTGGGCCTGTACTAGGTGGGCCCTTCTTCACTGCTCACAAATGATCTTCCAGAACAAAGCCAACAAAGTCTTCAGAGTAGGTGGGAGTAAAGGAACCGGCAGAGGTTGTAAATGTTCTTTCTGTGGTTGGATCAGGGAAAGCAAGTCTGCTCTGGGAAGGTTCAGTTATACTTCTGGTGCTCAGTTCTTCCTTTCCTGTATGAGAAATGACCAAACTATTGTATTCATCTTTGCTTAAGGTGGTCAGCCCAGAAACGTGCAGCCTTTTAGTGATGAAGATGCTTCAATTGAAACCATGAGCCACTGCAGTGGCTTCAGTGATCCTGCTAGCTTCACTGAGGATGGTAAATTCTTTTATTTATATCTATTCATCTTTTAAAAACATAAAACCTGAGCTGATGTAGTAGACTGTAATGACATTATATTAATAGTATGATGGCTAATCCAGTGGCTGGTTTGGTTGGTTTTTTTTTTTGGTTGGTTTTTTTTTTGGTTGGGTTTTTTTTTTTTTTTTTTTGTTTTGTTTTTTTTTTTTTTTTTTTTTTTGGGGTTTTTTTTTTTTTTTTTTTTTTTGGTTTGGTTTTTTTTTTGTTTGTTTGTTTTTGTGGTTTTTTTTTTTGGTTGGTAAGAATATACTCCAAGTTTCATGAGCCTTGTGAAACTCTCAGGCTCTATTCTACTAGAATAAAATATAGATATAGAGACAGTGAGATATAGAGTACTGCTATAGAGACAATAAGAATTTTAAGGTGAACTGTAAGACAGGGATTTTCATAACAGGTGGTTGAAGCAGTAAGAACTGCAGAAGAGTTTAAGATGGGAAAAGTCACATTTGCCTGTTTTGAGCTAGATTTGTGCTTTGTCTCCTTTACCATCTTTGCAACCTGGACTACTCTAATGTCATTTTGTTCAGAGGAGGGGACCTGAAAGCCTGAACCAGGGGGATAAGCAGGGAGCCATCTTTGGATACATGCCGCTCTTAACTGAGCTCCTGTTGCAGAGGTGCCTGAATTGATGCTATGTGGGACAGGCTGCTTTGACTCACTGCATCAGCTGTGAGCACCTTGCAGTACTCCAGGGGTAGATGTAGTGGACTGGGTGAAAATGTGTTGACAAGATTGGCTGATGGTCATCAGATGGAGAAAATTTATGTAAGACCTGATTCGCTCCCTCATTCTTTCTTGGCATGTGTAAGAAGCAGATCTAGAAACAGCACAAATGTATCAATAGGCCAGTTTTTATGAAAGTGTTTTAGGGCACAGTCTGATGTAGTAGGTTTAACACCATTATGCTGCTGTGATATTGAACAATTCTGTAGCTGTTGTCTATATTAAGCTGCTTTCTTCTTAATGTTAAAAGCATTGTGTTGGAACTACTGTGTCTGCTAATGAAATGTGTATCAGTAGGACTAAATTATTTCTTCTGATTAGGGCCTGAAGTTGATGAAGAAGCCACTCAAGAAGACTTAGAATACAAGTTGAAGGGATTTATTGATCTTACATTGGACAAGAGGTATAGTCTTCTTTGAAGAAACACATTCACACATTGTTTTCTTGCTTGATTTAATAAGGAAAATACACATCAAATCTTTTTCTGTGCTTACTGAGATTTTTACTCTGGGGAGGACTTCTGGATCTAAAAAAACCTTTTTTCCTTCTACTGTTTTTTTAGGATGGATTAGACTTTCCTTTTCTAATATATTGAAGTAGAGTGACTTTCTTTCCAGCCAGCAGTACTGCTGTGAACTCTATCCCCAAACAAAATTTTGCTGTCCTTGAGTAAGGAGGCAATTCAGAGCATTTCATTTCTTCATGGTACTTCCGTGGATTACTCTTACTACTGGGTGTAGGCAAATATAAATCACCATAAAGCAAGGGCGGAGGTTTAGCTGACATGCTGATTTCAGGAGGTCTTCCTTCTCTCTTCTAACAGTGCAAAGACAAGACAAGCAGCCCTTGAAAGTCTGAAAAGTGCATTTTCTTCTAAAATACTATATGAATTTATCGTGGAAAGGAGAATGACTCTAACTGATAGCATTGAGCGCTGCATAAAGAAAGGTAATTAACATGCATGCTATTAGAAAGCAATGATCCCTATGAAATAGCACGTTGTTGAAAAGAAATTAAGATTGTGAATGTTCTCTAGTACTTTACAGAGTGCTTAATAATTTAGGTAACATTACTTTGTAAATGCAGGTGTCAAGTTTTAACTGTCCTAGAAAATTAGCTGAAATTATCTTCTATCTCTTGGTTTCTGAATTTCCACTTACATGCTTTCAGACTGTTATCTTTGAAAGATTAAAGGAGGAAGGCAGGGCAAAAGGTGGTTGCTCATCACTGTGTTAATCCCTAGGTAAGAGCGATGAGCAGTGTGCAGCTGCTGGACTGGCGTGTCTTCTGTGTGTGCAGATGGGGTCAGGAATTGAAAGCGAGGAGATTTTTAAGACCCTTGGTCCAGTTCTGAAGAAGATTGTCTGTGATGGAACAGCCAGTATCCAAGCCAGACAGGCTGTAAGTATGAAATGTTTATTTGCCAGGCAGGGACAGAGGGCTGCTTCTGACCAGCTCACTGTTGTGTAATCCAGGACTAAAGGTTACCACACTAGTGTGTACTCATAATGCTGACATGTGCCCTCAGTGATGCATAGCAGTTTTCACTGGCTTAAGTTCCACCTGAAAGTTGAACATGATTCCCTTCTTCAGCTGTTACACGTACTGCTTTGTCAAGTGTCTGAAATCACTGTATTGCAGCTTCCTTACTGCAATTCTGAGGACTGATGTTGGGGTCCTAGAAAACATTTTCCCACTTTCCCCCTGAGTGATACATCTTTCCTGTATTAATTTTATTTTATTCTTGAAATTTAATTTTATTCTTAAACAACACAGGAATGTTACTTAAGCATTTACATTTATTTATGGTAAAATCACATATAGCACATCTGGAAACTACATAAACAATACAGCCATTCTACCAAAGGTATTTTTAAGTTACTTTTGCCTGGTCATCTCATCTATACATCAGCAGTATGTATGAAATAGTGAGGAAAGATTGCCCAAAGCACTTGCCAAAACTTTTATTTTTTCTTAAACTTCAGAGGTTTAGCTAATATTCTCCAACTTTCCTTTATCGTTATGTGGCTGACTACTCCTGTTCTAGTCAGGCTATGGCACAACAGATACTGTCAGCTGTATAAAGGAGGTAGTATTAGTTCAACAGCAGTTATTTCTACAAACTAACAAAAGCTATTAAAGTTTGTCCTGTTCGAATGTAGTTTTGAGTCCTGCATGGTTGGTGCAAACATCACTTCCAAATGCTTTTTTTCTTTACTCTTAGAGAAATTCGGCTAGAATATGGGTCATAGGGAGCAGACCTGCAAGAGAAGTTGGAAAGTTCAGGAAGGGCTTTTCAAGGGCAGAGTTTTCATGCTATTTAATTGGAATAGTGGTCAGAAGGAGAAATATTTTCCACAGCTGTGAATAAATGTCATATAATTATAGTTTCTGCTTGTAAATCCTAGTGGGATTTAAAATCGTTGGTGGAAAGAGTGCCATGTGGAGCTTTTTCAAGGGCTTTGTAAGCTATTTAAAAATAATAATACATGGAAAGCGAAGGCTTGTGAGTAGCAAATGCTGTAAAATCATCCTGGCAGTAGATGAGAATTGGGAGCAAAGTATTACAAAGAAGGTGAATTAAGGATTGGGGACTTCTAGACTCTAAGGTTTTTATCTCAAGTTTCTGTTGCACCAGATGTTAAATTTCAAAGGTCCCAAGTTTTAAACTGTAACATTATTGTCAAATACTGACACTTTCTTTTTCTTTTGTGTCCAGTGTGCAACCTGCTTAGGGATTTGCTGTTTCATTGTGACCGATGACATTACGGTGAGGATGATTGTTACCTTTCAAATGTAATAAACTGACAAGATGAAAATGTGTGACTCCTAAACCACTTGCATTGTATTTCTTCCTTGTACAGGAACTGTACTCTACTATGGAGTGCCTGGAAAACATCTTCATGAAGGCCTATCAGCGGGATAGAGACACTAATGGTGTATCGAGTACCCATAATACTGTGCTTCACGTCAGTGCTCTCTTAGCATGGACATTGTTATTGACCATTTGTCCAATGAACGAAGTGAAGAAGAAAATTGAAATGTGAGTCACCTTTCTTGGAAAGAGAATTTGTAGTGGCTCTTTATATGCAATGAAACAGTGTCAGTAAAATTTAGGTGTTAATGGAATATGACTTACTCCTTAGGCACTTGCATAAACTTCCAAGCCTGCTGTCTTGTGATGATCTCAACATGAGAATAGCTGCTGGAGAAACACTAGCACTTCTGTTTGAACTGGCACGTGAAACAGATGCTGTAAGTAGATGTCAGCAGCTAAACCTTCTTTCATCGGGACGATGACGAGACAAATTACTCAACCTGTGTTGCATGCCACCCTGGATCTCAACAAGTAGCAAATAATTCCATGGTTTATGTTCCTTCTAGTGAGTCTGCTCCAGTCTGAGTGGCTATAGCAATAATTCACAGCTATCATTTTTTGCACTTAATTTCTATATTGCAAAACAGGATCAATATAACAAAATCCATCAAATACTACTTAATAGCAACTAGAAATATGGAATGCAAGATTTAAATCTAAATCCAACACTTGGTTTTAAAATACAATTAAAAAAAGCTACCTCTAGAGAGATTCCAGAATGAAACAGTATTGTTTACTGTAGTGGGATCTCTCATCAGATGCTTATGCAGACAAGTTTGAGTAGTTCACAGCCTGCACAATTCTGCTCTCACAGCCAAAAATCTATCATCAGGTAGAAAACATGTTGACTTTAAGTATTGTTTTTTCAATATTCTTACTTGGGTAACTCGAGAAGAATAACTCATATTGCATGATGGTTTCACAGCATTTGACTGTTTTAGTCAGTTAAGAAATAGGCAGTCATTTTAAGGGAGAGGTTTTTAAAGAATTGGCACAAATTTCACACAGATATCAGTAATGCTTCATTTGATGAGATTTCTTGGAGTTTGCTTTTGAATTGGATTAGTGCAAACTGCTCAATATTAGCTTGTCCACAGCTAAAGCTGCATTTACATTCTTCAATATGCCTTATTAATTTTCAGACTTTTTTCTTGACAGCACTGAAGGAAACAGCCTTCCTCTGCTTATGCATGGCACAGTTTGGGAGAGTTGCCTGAAGGGCTCCCAACTCAATCAAGGCTGCTGCGCTTTGCCAGAATGCTGCCTAAAGTGAAAGGATAACTCCATTTAAGTCAGGAATCATGACACACTAGCACAGCATAACCTGAAACAATGTTAAGGCTTCTGTATAAATGCAAGCCGTGTGGATTTGGGTCTCTTGGCTATGGAAGTCAACTTTGAAAGGAAAAGATAAATGGAAACCACAACTTGATCCTTTATTTGGTCAAGCCGACTGCAAGTAATTAAAATTTTAAAATGTGTTAACAAATGAGACTATTCACTATAATCTCTGCTGTTGCATTGAGGAAATGCCTCTTTAAACACTACAGATTATTCTTATTGAATACTTAAAAATCAGTACAGATTGAAAATACTCAGTGTATTTGCCTTTGACCAGTTCCTTTCAGAAAGCTTGCAGTAAGCTCACTCAAGTCAGTTGTAATGACAAAACATTCAGATTAAAAAAAAACCTACAAACCACAAAAACTTGTTTTTACTTAAGTTTGCATACATTTTTACTAGTCCAGGTGAACTACTGCCAAATTAAGTGCAGTGGAGAAAATATTTATATATATGAAAAGCACAAATTAATTAATTAAGTGAATAACACAAAGCTATTTATTACAGTTTACTTAAAGTGTTTTGTTAAGCATTAAAAAAAAAACTTCCTAATTTCTCATTCCACACAAGACTTACAGCTAAGTATTCCATACTGTCAGTCCAGTGGTGTCTCACAGTTTGACTCCAGCAGCAGGAATTTTGTGATAACAACATGGAAGTGCCCTCAGCTTGTTGGCAGGAGTAGTTCAGCAGATCTGTTAAGCAGTTTGAGTCCCTTGGAATTACTGAGTAGAGCAGATTGGCAGGTGTATATGCACACTGATGGAGCTGTATGGGCCACATGGCTGACCAAACAGACTTCGTTAGTGCCCTTCCTAGTAAACTGGGTGCTGTGACTTTGTTCTTGCTGGTTTCAGTGCTGCAGATGGAACTGCAGAAGTGCTCTCTGTCTTTTTAAATAAAGTAAGAGGTTACAGAGATCTACACACCCAAAATTTAAAGAGATATGTTTTCTTATTTGTGGGGGAAAAGGTTAAGGCCATAAAAGAAACTAAAATCTAAAATAAACTAATGAAATTTTTTTTATGGTAACCTAGGATTTCTTTTATGAAGATATGGACCTTCTAACAGAGAAACTAAGAGCTCTGGCTACTGATGGAAACAAGCACCGGGCCAAAGTGGATAAAAGAAAGCAGCGATCTGTCTTCAGAGACGTTCTGCGGGCTGTTGAGGTGATTCTTTTGTCTTAGTCACAATCTAGACCTTCAAAATACATAGTGTATGATTTAGTGAAAACAATTTTATTATTAAACAGAACTACTGTTTCAGTGAAAGAAACAGGAAAAAGCTATTTTAAGTGAGATTTCCTAGTCAGATCACATATGTGGAATAGAACTGGTATTTTTTAGAAATGTTGAACGAAAACTGGGATAGTTAAACATTGTGGAAGCTAAGGAGAAGGCTTAGCATAATTTGAAGTCACCTCTGGGATTCTGCCTGTAGAAGGATCTGAGTTACCTATTAGCACTTGTTACATTGCATTGTCCCAAATACCTGTAAGGTAGAGACTAAATGAGGCTTATAGTCTGACTTAAAGGTGACTTCTGCACTTGGAAGTGGTTTTCCTGGAGATAAGTCCAATTCTTAAAGTAATTTTAAAGATGAAATTTGAGCGTTTGTTTTTTAAAAAGCTTTGTAATCGTGAAGAATATCACTTTCAAGTTCTACATGAGATTTGACTGTAGGTGTGCATCTGCTTTATGAGCAAATACAATCTTTAGCATACGTACACTGTTATTTGGAAGGTTTTGGTGTGCCAAATTCATCAGTCAAAATAAAGTTCACTGAGATGCATAGAATTCATAGTACAAAAGACTGTTTAAATTAAAATTATAGATGTTGTTTTGATTTTTGCATAGGAGCGTGACTTCCCTACAGAGATGGTGAAGTTTGGACCTGAGCGCATGTATATTGACTGCTGGGTTAAAAAACAAACTTACGAGACGTTCAAGGAGATTCTGGGCTCGGGGATGCAATACCATTTGCAGGTGAGCTGCTCTTTGACACTTGCTCAGACTGTTCCTCTGTGTCTGGCTTCTTTGATGGAATTTGGTCTGAATTACAAAATCCTGAGTAGACCTTAGTGATGAGCTTTGCATTTGAGGTGTTAAAGACAGCACTTAAAAAATGAATTACAGTGAGCTAAAGCTGTCTGGGTGTCCTGGTTCAGGGCAAATTTGGGAGATAACCCCCAAAGGGGCTCCTCTAGAAAAGCAGATTCAATTGCCCCCCCACCAACTGGTTCGGGAGAAAGTACCTCCTTGGAGAAGAGTGGAAAAGAACCTGTTTATTAAACAATAGAACCCAAACAATGTGAAACAATAAACCCTCTTGCTGCTCCAAAAAAGAGATGGCAAACTCAGAACAGTCCCCTCCCCGGGTTGCAGGTCAGCTCACTCAGTGTCTTATCAGTCCCTCCGGTGCTGGGAATGCCACGGCCCAGGTCCGGCCCAGTGAGCCACAGGTGGAGCTGCCGGTGCTCTTCTGGGTGTTCAGAGCAGGTTTGAACAGGTCCAAGGAAAAAGAAGAATGACAGTCCAGGGAACTTCTTTGCCTCAGCTAACTAAAACTAACTAAAAGCAAAGGAGAGCTCTGTCCTGCTGTCTGTCTGCAGACAAATGCAGTCCAGGAGCAGGAATGTGTAGGAGGGAGTGAGTGAGTGCAGCGTCCGAGAACAAACTGCGCGCTTCTTCCTTCCCCCCTTCACTCTCTGTAAAAGTCTTAAAGGTGTAAAACTTATTATTCAACATAAAAAGAACAAGACAATTGGGGACAAAAAGCATCATATAGTCAACCCAGGACACTGGGTAAGCTGCTTCTGAGTTGTAGCCTGGGTGTACTAGCATAATAATCAACTTCTCCAAGAAGTAAAAAAATTTAAGCTGAATGTGTTTTTAGCTTCATGGTTTTCCCTGAATCCTTATGCTTCTTTCAGCAGAGTGGTATAGTTGTCTGGCTGCTATAAAGCTGCATGCCTCCACCCTTCCTGTGCAAGCCTGTAAAAGAAAGGGAAAGTTTTAGTCAAAAATAGTGAACACAACTTGCAGCAACACACAATGGTGACAGCATTCCAGAAGAGAAGGCATTAATCTTTATCTCTGTTCTGGGAACTGCTTGTTTGCTAGTCATCTGTTTACATATGTAACAGAAGCAGGAGCTGTAGTTCAGGAATATGTGCTCCCAAATTGCTGTGATAATCATGGGGTTAGAATCTTCAGTCCTGTGTTAATTGAATTTCTGTGTGACTGAGGGAGCTCAGGCATGTAGCAGGTTTTTCAGTTTTTTCAAATACTACTTTCACAGACGTATTTTAAAACTGGTGTGTTGTGAAACCATACAGGTCTGTTCAGCTGCCTGATTTTGTGTAGAACAGAACAGTGTCTCATTTGTTGGGACAAAAATATCAAAGGAGGCAGGAGGAGCTGTCTGTCTTCTCAAGGTGGCTGTTTTTGCTTTTACCCTTATTCTGGTTGAAGGAGGAAGTGTTCTTGACTTAATTACAAAAGATAGCAGCAATTTGACACAAATCTTAGTATTTCTTTCTGGAATACTTGATATTTTACAGTATTCAACTTTAGAGACTTGATAATTAGAGGGGAAACTAATAATTTGATGTGTTTCTTGTTTAGTCAAATGACTTTCTTCGGAATGTGTTTGAGCTTGGTCCACCAGTAATGCTGGATGCTGCAACTCTTAAAACAATGAAGATATCCCGTTTTGAAAGGGTAGGTTATTGCACTGTAATGAGTTTTCTTTACTTCCCACTCTAATTACTCCTGCACTTCAGAAGCTGTCATTGTTACACTATAGTTCTAAGAGTGCCTCATATTGTCCTGAATGAAACCCAGCCTTACTTGTATGCATGTATGAACTCTTAAATTTTCCACTGGGCATGAGTCTGCTTCTGTGTTTTTTCCAAGGGGTCTGAAGGTTGATGTGGTTGCTGATGGGTACTAGATTTGTGCTCCACACATGTGAAACTTGGTCTCTTCTGAGAGATACCTGTTTTTTGGGGAGGGACCTACAGGAAACTGGGGAAACTGAGTCTTTATAAAGACTGTCCCAAACTTGCAATGTGAAATGGGCACTAGGAGGTTGGCCTTGTTCTGTTGATAGTGAATGCATTAATCCTGTGTGTAATGTAGGGAATGTAGGGAATGGTGCAGTCAAGGCCTTTGTGGGGGTAAATGTAACCTACATGGTATCTGCTTGCTTGTCAAGACTGACTGGCTTTCAGAACTACTCATAGTTCAGTCTTTCTTATAGGTCAAGTTTCTTTTAAATATATATATCTGTCTGTCTATACACAGAGATTAGCCTTTGGTGCAAAGATAGCATGCTATAAATTTCAGAAGGCCTACCAGTTTGCTTCAAAGATTAATAAAAGGATATTTTAATTTGTTTTGTAACATGAAAATCTCTGAAGGGCATAAGCCTTATGACAATATGTAATTATTTTTTCTTTTTTTGTTTTGTAGCACTTGTACAACTCTGCAGCATTCAAGGCTCGGACAAAGGCTAGAAGTAAATGTCGTGATAAAAGAGCAGATGTGGGGGAATTTTTTTAGATTCCCTTTTCAATGGGGTTCAATTTTCATAATTCAAATAAATTTGTAACATTTAAATGAATTTTTTAACTTCTGTAGTCAGTTTGCAGTTGTGCACGGGTTTGTTACATAGTCTGTAAATATAATGCATGTTGTTGCTTAGTTGCGTATACATTGTATATAGATTGATGTAACACTTGGTGCAGGGACACATTAGAGTACTATACATTAGCCTCCACTAGCTCCAAAGGTCGATTATGTTGTAGCTGATACATTAAATGGGGTGGATAACTGTAGTCAAATGCTGTGTGTCAGATTGGATTCTTTACATAAAGGTAAAGTCATTGACCAAGTGTTCTGGTAAGAATATGAGAAGATGACCATGTTTGTGTGAAATTATTTTAGTAACTTTTTAAAACTCTCCAGTGGCAGACAGACAAGAAATCCCTATGTAAGTATAGCTTTATCCTGACAGGGACTATGAAGTTCAGTAACTTCCACTGACAAATACCTGCCTCCATGTAAAATAAAAGCAAGATTCTTGTGTTCTGAAATGGAATATTTAATTTTTGGAATAAAGATGATTCTCACTGCCTGCTCTCTGTGTAAAAGTAATTACTCCATCAATGAGAAGCTGTAACACTGGCAAAACCTTAAGGTTGAAAGAGGTGGGTTTGTTTATTTGCTGGTTCAAACATGTGCTTGGGGTATTCTCTGTGTTGGTAGATGCTACATGCAAGTCTACCTTGCTGTGTTTCAAAAGTCTTATACTTGCATGTGTCCTGCACAACCACCTAATCTTGATTTGTCATTGCTTCTCTAATGGTCAAAAATTTTCTAGTTTTG
Organism: Hypocryptadius cinnamomeus; assembly: GCA_013400635.1. Classification (NCBI taxonomy): domain Eukaryota; kingdom Metazoa; phylum Chordata; class Aves; order Passeriformes; family Zosteropidae; genus Hypocryptadius; species Hypocryptadius cinnamomeus. The sequence continues at coordinate 122,800 of VYZP01022018.1, forward strand.
GTGCTGCAAAACATGTCCTTTACCTTAGAGGAGCCATTCTGGCTTCCTTGTGTTCATCGTGTTGAAAACTCTCTTCTAACCTTAATTTTTGGTTCTATAGGACTGAAATGTGCCAGTAGCTGAGAACTGACTTAGGAATGGGGTGGGGGGGGGGG